>JAQZBX010000946.1:0-22357 GCA_029593785.1 Cabassous unicinctus | reverse complement strand
CCCTATGTCTGTGGATGCATGTGAATGTATGTGTATCAAAACACTTTAAATATTTTTGTGTAAATTATGCTTTAGATATGTTTTTCCCAATAAAGGAATTGCTGTTATTTAAAAAGCAATAAAATCTTTTTACAGTTACTGTGATTTTTAATATATTTGTATTCTTTCTTTATTAACTACTCTTAAGTTTTAATTTTCATCTCACATTTAATAAATTATAAAATAACTCTCTCTACCATTAAGCCATACAGTACAAAAGCCATGTAACAAAGTCCAGACAACTCCCCATTGCATCCCTTCCTTCATCTAGTACTTTAGTCTCACTTTGTTTTTCACTCTTTCATAAACAATAATAATAATAATTATGATGATGATGACATCAGGAAAGTTATACTTTCTAAGTCTTTGTCTGAAAATTTCTTTATTTTCATATCTTTTTGTAAAAATCATTTAACTTGATATTGAAGTCTAGGTTGAGACTTTCCCTCAACATTTAAGATATTATTTAATTCATCTCTGGGGTTTTTCTTGCTGATGTGAATTCTGTTGTCAACTAAGTTCCCATCTGCCCTTTGTGTGAAATTGGATGTTTTTTCCTGATTGCGTTTGTCTTGACTCTTATGTTATTTTACTGTGTTATACATAGGCATGTATTTATTTTTATTTGTGATCTTTAAAATTGTGGTGCTTCTGAGATAGAAATCACCACTTCAAACTTGCTTATCCCTTATATATTTATATTTTCTAATTTTACAATACTAAAAATCTATTGATTTTTCAATAAAGCTCTTTTGCACTTTTAAAAATTTGTTGTTGCAAGGATTAGAAGATATATCCTTCACTTTCAACATTATATTTAGATTTTACAATTTACCGCTTCATGTATACAGCAATATCCTTGCAACTGTATAAATCTAGGTCAATTTGTATTCCCTCAACCCACACACACACAATTTTTTATGCTATAGTTGCCTTATATATTACATCTACATGTATGATAAACCAAAGAGGACAATGTTTTAGTTTTTGCTTTAAATAATCATTTACAATGCTCTTCTTTTATTCTTGAAGATCTAGATTGCACTCTAGTGATATATTCCTTCTGTTTGAAGACCTATTTTTATAGTGTCAGTTTACTGGAGATAGATTCTCTTAGTTTTCTTTTTTATCTGAAAAGATGTTTATTTAATCTAATTATTTAAGGGTATTTTATCATGTGCTAAATTCTTGGTTGAATTTTGAATCATGTTTTTTTTCCCCTTTAATCACTATTTTTTGGCTTCCATAATTTTTTATGAAAATCACATGATTAGTTGAATTGCAGTTCCCTTTTAGCTGATGTTTCATTTTTTTCCTGGCTGCTTTCAGGATTTTCTCTTTGCCTTTGTTTATCACAAGTTCGAATATGCTATGCCTAGGCATGCTTTCTTTATGTTTATACTGTTAGAGATATGATGGCCTTCTTAAAATTTTCAAATTATGTCTTTAACAAAATTTGGGTTGTTTTCAATAATTATTTCTTAAAATATTTCTCTGTCTTCTCTTTTTTATTTTTTATTTTTAAAGAAGCTTATATTACAATACTTATGTATTATAAATGATACATAAAAAATATAGGGGGATTCCCATATACTCCACCTCCACCCGCTTCCATTCTCTCTTCTCTTTCTGGAACTCCAATTATAAATATATTAGAATGTGAATTATTCTCACTGTCCTGAATTTGTGATAATCAGGGTAAGCTAAACTTTTGCTATATTAGAAACCATTCATGTGTCCCCAGACCTAGATATTCTCCTTAGATCTGGTTTTTAGAATGCTGGTGATAAACTAAACCTGATTTATTTTATGACCATCCTGTATGGGAAAAGACTCTAACTTTGGGTATCTTTGGTCAATCTTAAGAGATATAGCAGGGGCACGGATGTGGTTCGGGTAATTGGGTGTCCGTCTCCCACATGGAGGGACCTGGGTTTGACCCCTGGGACCTCCTGGTAAAAATAAAAAAATAAAAAAAATAATGATAATATAGAAGGCACATGGGCCACCAGGCCCTGTGTGCAGGTGCGTCACCAAGCCCTGTGGTGGGTGTGCCACCAGGCCCCGGAAGCCACACAGCAAGATGATGCCATAACAGAAGAGTGACACAAGGGAGAGCCAAGAAGAGATGCACTGAAAAACCAGGAACTAAGGTGGTGCAGGCGGCAGTTGGACGCCTCTCTCCCACATCAGAGGTTCTGAGGATCAAATCCCAGGGCAGACAGGAGAAGAAGGATAAGAAGAGAGGGCAGGAAATGGACACAGAGTTGCCCAGTGAATGGACACAGAAACAGCAAAAATGGGGGTAGTGGTGGTGGTTCAAAATGGATAAAAGTAAATAAATAAATAATAAATAATAAATAAATAAATCCTTAAAATATGTAGGGGAGGAAGATTCGGACTATAGTTAGTAGTAATACTTTGGCAATGCTCTTTCATGATTTGTTAACAAATGTTTCACAACAATGCAAGGTGATGTGTGGGAGCCCTGTATGATGTTATGCATGTTTGTTTTGTAAGATCACAATGCTTACTGAACACTTATGGTTTACGTATGTTCATGTATGAATAATATACTTCAATAAATTGTTTAAAAAAATAAATATATTAGAACTTTTGATATTATACCATGAGTCACTGAGGGACTCTTCTTTTCTAGAATCTTTTTTCCCAATCCTTTTTTACCTCCTCTATTTTTTAGTTTAAGTAATTTCTGTTTATTCATCTTCAAATTTACTGGCTTTTTCCTCTGTCATCTCCATTCTGCTATAAAGACCAAATAGTTAATTTTATTTTATTTTTTATACTGTGGGTTTGTAATTTAAAAATTTCCATTTTGTTCTTTTTTCTATTTTCTCCTGAGATTTACTACTTTTCTTTCATTAAAAACACTTTAAAACACTAATCAACATTTAAATAGTTTCATTAAAACTTAAAAAAAAATCAATTTTTTTTCCCCTTTACCTTATTGAACATATTTATAATGGCTGTTTTAAAGTCCTGTCTCATACCAACATCTGTGTCATCTCAGAGTTGCCTCTGTTGATTGTCTTTTCCCTTGGGAGTGAGTCACAGTTTCCCAGGTCTTTGTCTATTAAGTAATTTTGATTATATTCTTGGGTTTTTGAATATTATTTTGTGGAGACTGGATTCTGCTTGCTTCCTCCAAAGAATGTGATGTTTTGGTTTTAGCATGAAATTAACATGGTTAGACTCAAACTGCAAACTCTGTTCTACCTGCTGTGGGTGGGTTGCAGCTCAGATTTAAATCAGTTTGAGGTTTTACTTTATCTGGCTATTTCCAGTACGTCTCCTGTATGTAGGGTCCAGGTTTTGGTCAGAGACCTGGACAGAGTTTTAATACAGAATTACAGCTTTCTGTTTCTGAATCTCTTTTGTACTACCTCAGAATCCTCCAACACTTCCTGGCCACTCTGGCTGCTGTTCCTTCTTCATGTCAGAAAGATAGCAGGTTTTCTAAAGGAACTTCAGTCATCCTGTACCGTGCTGCATTCAGCCTGCGCTCAGGCCAAAGCCACAAAGGCAGGATACTCACACTTGATGGTTTATATTTCCAATTTTCAGCCCTGCTCCAAAATCAGCCTGCTTTTGTACACTGTTCTAATCCTTAAGATAATTGTTGTTTGGTATTTTGCCCAGAGTTTATAACCATTAATAGCTGCAGGAAGGTCAGTCACTGAGAACTTAGTCCATCATATCAAAAGTGAAACTTGCAATATCTATTAAATATATCTAGTACCTTTGCATTCTATCCTTGATATCTCAAAGTATTCCTTATATTTAAGTTTGTATCTCTCTAGTGCATTCTGGGTAAATTCACTGATTCTGTTTTCTAGTTTCTTAATTATCTATTCAGGATGCAAGTTAAATTATAGTCCCTGCAATATGGTAGACTGAATTAATATGGGCAACACTCACCTTCCAAACACATAGACATTCTGTATAATATGTAGTGTAATTTTTGAGAAAACAGCTTAACGTTTTAAAGCTTACTTTGAGTTGATTTGAGATTCCTTGTAAAGACATTTGTAGGAAATCAAACTCAACTTTATGTTAAAAAGGATTTTGTTTCATTTCCTCCAAATTCAATTGTTTGCTTTATAAACTATATATTACTTTTTGTTATTTGACCAAGGACTTTTTAATATTTATTTATTTACTATTTATTTTTTTTCATTTTTATTTTTTTAAAGATTTTATTTTTATTTATTTATTTATTCCCCCCTTGCTGCTTGTGCTTGCTGTGTCCATTTGCTTTTGGCCTTTTTCTGGGTCTGCTTGCCTCTCTTTGTTCAGTCATCTTCCTGCGTCGGCTCACTGTGCCATGTGGGCTGGCTTGCCTTCACCAGGAGGCCCCAGGATCAAACCCGGGGCCTCCCATATGGTAAAAGGGAGCCCAACCAATTGAGCCACAGCCACTTCCCTTGTTTTTTAATATATTTTTATTGAAGTATATTATTCGTACATGAACATATATAAACAATAAGGAAAAGCTGTGAACTTACAAAATAAGCATGCATAACATCATACAGGGTTCCCATACATCACCCCTCCACCAACATCTTGCCATGTTGTGGAACATTTTTTACAAACTATGCGAGAGGATCGTCAAAATATTACTACTAACTATAGTCCATATCTTACATTTGGTGTATTTTTTCCTCAACCCACCCTTATTTTTTTGTTTGTTTTTAATATTTATTTTTAGAGTGGAATTCTTTTTACCTTCTATTTAGGTTAGCTAGCATAGAATAAACATGAAATTGTTGAAAAATAATAGCTACGGATATTAATAAAGAGATAATTTCAAGAAGGATAGTAATGGATTCACTTATATTTTGTTTTATTGTATTCATTAAATCCTGTTTGGGAAATGTTCATCTTTTATATGAGAGAATTTCCTTTTCTTTTTCCTGTACTCTATTCTTAAGCTCCTATATTCATATATCTAAAACAGATTAAGATAGTATAATTTATCTTTGTAAATTGCTTTCAAAATACATTATCATCTTACTAATTATATTGCCCACAAAATTTGCATCGACTCTAGTCACAATTCCACAGTCACATTTACCACAGATATAACTCCATTTCCTGTATCCTTACCAAGCCTCAGTTTCCGTCAAAGTCGTCTGCATCTGCCCATATAAATCACTTCATAAATTAGAGTCAGCATTCCTCACAGAACATGGATTCATTTTTGAATCCAGGCAAAATAAATCATAAAGGAGATCCATGAAGTTTGGACTGCAGTCTAATTTTCAGTAAGTTCATTCAATTAATGTAGTTTAAAGCTTCAGATTCATAATCAAATTATCATAAAGTTATGTCCATCTTCATTGTGTTATTTTTCTTCCTCCCATCTCATCCAAATCCAAATGCAAAGACTCAGAATGTCTTAGGTCTTTCTCCCATTCTTTTCAGGGTCCCTGTGCTTTTATTTGCTACTTAACTTCACTTATGACTTTCAGAGAATAGAGTGGATTCAGTAACATAATATCAACATTTTAATCTATCACCATATTTATTCATTTAATCATTTATCCTTTCATTCTTTCAATATTCATTGACTCATTAGTTCATTCAACATTCATTGCGTGATTACCATGAGTCAAGTATTTGTGGGAAACAAATATGTTTCCTACTGTTAATCTCAGAGTCAAGTAGTGGAGACAATCAAATATTGATAAGTTTGAGATAAGTGCTCTAAATGAGGTATGTACATGAGAAGAACATCTTTACTGGACATTGCCAGGTAAAAGTCTAGTGCAAACCTAAATCAGATGCAGGATGTCAGGAATCATTGTTCATATTACTAAAGTATTCACTTCTATAAATTCTTTGTTTCCTTATTGCTTAGAAAATATGTAATTTTTATCCATATGTTTAAAATGTTTCCCATATAAAGTTTGTAACTTGTCTAAGCATTAGTAAAAAGTGGGAATGTCTCATGTCCCAGCATATCAGTGTAATAAGATGTCTAACAGATTCATAAACACATCCTGAAAAGCACTTTTTATTCATGTTCTTGATAATTTCATGTTTATAACCTAACATAAGGAAGGAAAACCATTTATTTCAGTAGAATTGTGGTCAACTCAATGTACGCTATTATGCTATTAAAAAAAAACTTCAGAAATAACCTAATTAGGTCTTATAACCACATTTCTAAGGGCTACAGTTCTGTTATTATGTGTAAAATATAGGAACATTTCCCAATAAAGTGAAAATGAGGAAAACTGATATGAAATCTACAGGAGTAAGCTAACAATTTTCTAGACAACAGAGTTATATATTTTGCATTATTGTTCTGAAGACCTGTAGGCTTTGATTACTTGGGACTGCTCTTTTCTTCCTTCCAAGCAGAGCTGCAGATTTAATTTTATCTGTATGAGAAATATGAAGCTAGGGAATTTAATAATTGTTTCACTAGGTAAGGGATGAAGTAAATTCCATTGCCTTTCGCTTGATTACAATCTTCCCTGCTGGTTTAATTAAAAACATCCATGTGAAAAAGAAGAAACATAGTAGAGGCTCTAATTGTTTTTATTGTATTGGATGTAGAGTAGGAACAATGAAACCAAAGGGTTTAGAGTTGTAAAACTTAAATGTTTCATGTAAATCTAAAATGCAGGCAGGTCAGCTATAGACAAATGTCAGTAGACGAGATTCAAAATGCGCTGCAGGCAGAAAAGATGACATTTATCAGTCATCCATACATCAGTAACTAAAACAATTTTAAGGTTGTCTAGACAGGCATCTATTATTTCTTAAATTTAAATCTTTAGTAGAAGGACAACAGCAAGCATGGTATCTATATTGAGTTTCACAAGAAATGAGAAAAAGGTCTAGAAAATTTTCAAAAGCATTTGCAGGGATATACACATAGACAAGAGTTTCATTGCTCTTATTACATATCGGAAGTAACTATTTGACTCTAAATTAATTTTCCTGGTTACCATGGCATAGGCCTGAAAAATCATACTAAATACTGGTATAAATGATTCAATTTTCCATATTTGGATAATTTGCCTATCTCAATGTTTTTAAAAAAAGGAATCTATGAAACATATTCACAAGCTTTAGTTCATTAAAAAAAAAAAAAACTGCTGCTAAATTAGAAAATTGTTTTTAATGCCAATTTTGAAAGTGGTAGAATTAGCAGAAAATTAAATGTGCTAACATGATAAGAATTGTCATATAAAACCTTTCCCAAATAAGGTCAGCAAGAGATTTTGTTAATAAGAAAAAAAATAAACAGGATGGTGGATAGGAGAGCTACAAATTAACTTTAACTTTCAATTTTCCCCAGAGAAAATAAAATTGGATAGGAAATTTTATTTAAATTATATTTGAAACTCTCAGTTCAAAATGTAGTTCAGAGAACCTGATCTATAACAACTAACATATCTAAAAATTTCTAAATGGAAAGATTGACAAAATATCATATTTTAGAGCAAAATGCCAACATACCAGTTGCCAGATTCATTTGGAACTTTTCTATTTTATATATTTACTTGCAGTTGTAGTTTTTAGTGTTATCATTTTCTTATTATTGACTGATTTTTGCTTGTATTAATATACCTTTCTATAAGTAGAAGACCATAAATTATAAGTCTTTGTCCCTTTCTGTTAGAATGAATCTATAGGTTCTACTACTTTTCATTATTTAAACTTAGCTTTAAAAAAAATTCTCCTCTTCTTTCTTTATTTTTTACTTAAAATTTATAACAATCATCATTAGTTTGGATGTAACTAATAATATTTTTTAAACTATTTATGATCTTGATTTTCTAGCAGTGATTATTTTAAAGTACTTTTTTGCATTGAGAAATCATGGGATTTTAATGCCATCTATTCTTTGACTCTCCAGGAAATATATTTTTCAAACACTCCCCCACCCCATTACACACCCACATACATGTCTTTGTGATGAACATTCTTGTGCTAAATATATTGCATGGTGCAGGTTACTTCAGTTCACTGTTTCTAAATCTTATAGCTGTAAATTATAGCTTCTAAATATTTATAATATTCTTTTGAACACTTAAGGGAGAAAGCCAAAATAAAATTTTTCATTTGCCTCCTAGAGTGAAAATGCTTGTACTGGCCAAAAAATGCTACCGTTATCTTTAAGTAATTAAGTTACACCCAATAACCTCTACCTAAATCATCTTGTATTTGAATGAATTAGCCTATGTTTCTTGCTTTTCCCATTGACATCAAAATAATTGTTACTAGGCAGCTTCTTGATACATTTTGAGAATCTTTTCAACTTTTATTTTTTGTTTTATTTGGGGTTCCGTTTAGTCTACAATGATAATCACCAAGCTCTTTATTTTCTTTATTTCTTTAGACCAAAATTTAAGAGGTACTGCTCACCCAAATATATACTAGACCAAATAAATCAATCAACAATTCTTTTTAAAATGCATGTTTCCTATCTAGACCAGTTAGGATGTACAATTCAAATGTATAAATATAAATTTGGCTTAATACTGTTCAGTGAAAACACGCTGTTGACAAAGAGGGACAGGGATGATTTTGTAACGTCTAGAGAGAGAGGATAATCCTTTCTTGGACAAAAATTAAAAACAGGGGTACCTAGTATTCCCTAGAATCCTTCAAGACATCATAAATCAATTTGGGGTTCATTTATAAGATTTTTATGACAACCATGCTTTGTTGCTTTTCATTAGCTGGTGGGAATTTCTTAAGATTTAACTTCTTACATGTGCCATTCCATCAGTATACACTAGGTGGAGATATAATTATAGTTTTTTTGGATTTAGGACACTTGTGATGCTCTATGAAAGGAATATTCATCTTAACAATTTGAATATATACCTTTTAATTGGTGTTTAACAAAGACTCTGATGTCAATCTATACTTAGTCTGATATTGTGTTTAAATAAGATATTTCTTTTTGTGTTTCTGTGTTTTATTATAGATACTAAAATATAGACTATTGATTGAGCTGATTTCATTTTTATAATTTTCTTCCATATATGGGAATCTCAATTCCAGAGTACAGCTAAATGTAATCCCCAGCATTATATGGAGATGCTTTGAGACTAAATACGGGTTGTTGGCAGGGATTTAATTGGAGAGGTTAAAGAAGAAGATGTAAGAGATTTTCTTTTTTCCTCTAAGCCAGGTAAGAAGGCTCCATTTACCTCCATGGCTGCCAAGAAGCAAAGGGATATGAAGCCAATGAAGTGGTTCCCAGATCCTGTAAGATATTCTATTCATGAAAACCTGTTCTATCCTTTCCTCTTCTCCTTCCTCCTTTCTTCTCTTCCCTTCCCTTCTTTTCTCTCTCTTCTCTGTTTCTCATTCATTTTTATATTACATGTATTATGGAAAACAATTCGCCGATTACATATTTCTAGAAGTCTAGACACTTTATTTCTCTTTCTTGCTTGCTTTCAAGAGGACTTTGCTTCCTGTGACCCTTGACACCTTTCCAGGACTCCAGCCTGGCCATTTATTTGAGTGCCTTCCTGGAAACCAGGGACTAAAAACTCCTTGGCAAAGGCAGAAGGATGCTCTTCTCTGTTTACGAAAAGACAGAGCAGATTTAAAACAAAGGGCCTCTAGGAGCTGCTTTAAATCTAGGAGTGGGCAAAATTTCAAGAGCCATTCTCACATGAAGTCCTAAGTTACCAAGCGCTGTAACTAACACTCGGTGGAGGACATCTAGCACTCTCTTCCCAAGAAACACAATTCTAATGTTCAAGGCTCAATTAAATAAATAAGGATCATTCTGATAATAACAATTCTCATCTCTGGTTGAGAGTGCATTTGTAAATTACAGCACCTACTCCAGGCACATTTCTAAATAAACAACGTGAAGGGAGCTCTGGATTACTTTGCCTTGGTAAGTTGTTTATGCCTTATTGACTACATTTGAGCATATGTAAATGCATCCTACACCTTTGAATTTGAGGAAAGAGTATTCTTCCTTTCTCTGTGATTGTCTGTGCCTATGGTCCTTTAGTTCTCTATAACCATGCTTACAGTAACTTTAACCAGCCATATTTCAAACTGTCTGTTGTTTTTAAAATAAAATAACATTTTGTATATGGAAAGTAAATAACATTAGGCTCAGTGAAGCACAACCTTTATCAATTTGGGCTTTGATCAATCCATGTTGTTAAAATCAGTGGTATAATTGCCCTTAGATTCTAAAAGCATTTTAAGCCTAAAACATTTAGGGCAAGTTAAAGTTTCTCAAAATTTCTAATTGCTTTCAGCATTAGTGCAATGAAACTGCCTGACGGTTTTAGGTTTTTCCATTTTGTTCCTAATTGGAATAAAGACCAAGGTTATTGATTATGAAAATGTTATATTCTATAACCAAACTAAATAATTTTTAAAAAAGACAAATAGGAGAGTCAACTTTCACTTTTGTGTGAAGAAATCAACAAATGACAAAATACAACTGCTCTTTTAGAGGTCATGTGCAAGGCCTTAGTAATAACTTTTTCCTTACTGATTTTTCCTCTATTTTTTCAGCACTCATTTTTAAGACTTGCAAATAATAATAATAAAGAAACAAAGAAAATAGCTGGAAAATACATTTTTGCATACATTTGAGATTTTGAGATTTTCACCAGTGATCATCTTCCTCAGAAAGGATTAGCTCAAGAGAATGGCCCTTTAATTTACCTTAAAGTAACAAGAAACATCATGAAATTTCAAGTATTTTTTTTCCTCAGTTCTTCCTTCTGCTTCATGCCCATCCCATCTCACACAGAATTTCCCCACTTCCACTCCTTCTTTTCTTTTTCTCTATCTCCATTTCTTTTCTTTATATTTAAACCTTCAAGAGAAATAGAAATGTTTCATAACTAAACTTTGCTTCTGTGATTCTTTTAGTATGTCTGAGGCCAAAATAATTATTAGCATTAAGTTATTCATATATACGTATATATTTTATTCAACACCTATTATAACCTAGGCAGTTTGCATTCCTATTCTGTAATAATGACTGGACCGTGTGAGCTGGAATGTTGACTCCATTACTTACTAATGAGACTTTGAGCAAATTACTTAACTTATTCCTTACTTAATCTCACCAGTAAAATGATGATCTCCATTAGATAAGGTGGTTTTAGTAGTAACTGAATTAATGCATGCAATCTGCTTAAGAATGTTCCTGGACCTCAAATGGAAAAAGGTTCTTCTTCTTTTGCTTCTTCTTCTCCTCCTCCTCTGCCTCTTTCTTATTATTATTTAAGGAATATATGAAATCTAGTGATGTTTAACTTCCTTGGTAATGGTTGGTTCATTTTCAAATATTCCTGCATAGTATTTGACATTATTCTTTATATACACATTTATTCTTTATTCTAAGGTATAAAGATTTATTTTGTTGTTCCCTAAAGGTATTGAAAGCTTATGACTAAAAAAGATAATGTGATTTTTCCCAAAGTTTTATTCCCTAAAAATAAGCTTAGGTTCTAGAGAACAATGTGTGAAATACCATGCTTATTACCATATGTTGTATTTTAAAAATGCTTCTCTTCATAATTGCCTCTATTCATAATTAAGAGATAATAGTGCTGTTATAATAACTATATTTGTAGGGAGTTACTTTGAACTTACAGCTGTTTCACTGATTTTATTTGAACCCCACAATAACAGTTTAAAGTAGGCATTATTAGCCCCAAATAAAAAGATATAACAACAGAGGCTCAGAGGCTTAAATAACTTGCCAAGAGTCACTTAGCACGAAATAGTGGAAATGTATCTGGGAGGCAGGTTTTCTATCTCCAGAGCTCCCACTCCTAAATAGATCATTAGGACTTAAATGGACCTTCAAATTTTCTAGTCTAAATCGTTATTTATTCAATGAGAAGATGGAAGACAGGAAAAAGACCTGGACAGTGTGACACAGTGGCTGAATCAGGACTAGTACTCTTCCTTTGTAATTTCCAATTCACTGGTCTTTCTCTTACACCACAATATTCTATAACATGCCCTTTAAACAGTTGTTTTTTCCTACAAAGTTTGAAGATGTCAAAATTAGGAAAAAGACTCAGTATACTTACAATATTGGGCAGTTGACCCAAACCTCTGATTCAGTGGCAGGAAAATGGTTTACATAGTCTCCTGTTTAGGACAGAACTTCATGACATAAGATGGCAAGTTCTATTGTTTGTACCATGGGGGTAGCAAACGTGGTTTGCAATGTCTTATGGCAGCAGATTTCTCAATTGTATCTCTCACAGAACTAGTCAAAAGCCCTGTAGACTGTTTTATATGGAACCCAGGATTTTTTCCAAACCCTAGTAGAATCTAGACTCAGAGAGAAAATAATAGAGGGGATTCAGGCAAGGCATGCCTTCCTCAAACAGTGGTAAACAAGAGAGACTCTTCTCTATGAACATTGTATTTGTTCTCAATCATTTCATAGGAATTGATTTCTAGACCTTATATACATAGCCTGAGTGGAATAACATTTTTCTCACATAGTCTTCATTTGGACATCAATTGTATTTGAAGGGTTTACAGTTTATCTCAATTTTCTGATCTATGAATTACCCTAAGATTTTATACATTTAACAAAGGTTTTGAAGATAAAAATTATCATCTACATGCAAAGAGAAAATTCCAGAAGGATGAGCATAGCCCTCTGAGATTGGATAAAATGTGATTCTCTGAAAAATTTAGATTTAATTCTTTCATTTATTCATTCATTCTTTATTCGTGTATTCATGTGACAAGCATTTATTAAGAGGCTACTAAATATACAGGTGTGTGCTAGTGTAGCTAAGGGGGAAGATGGCACAGACTGCCCTCACATAAGTTTGGAATGAACTAAAGTCTTTATTCAAATAACTACAAGTTTAACTCCAGGAAGTGCCACAAGAGCACCATTGTAAACAAGATACTGTGGTGGGGTTAAGAAACGGGAGTGTGTCCTCATGGAAGGAGTAGGATTTTGGTTAACTCCAAAGAAGGTGACTTGAGTTCATGGAGGTGGTGGCAAGGGCATTTAAACAGAAGGGCACAAAATGAATGTCAGCAGAAAGGCAGGCGAATGAGAGCAGTGTGAAGATCAGTGAGTCGTTTATTTTGGCTGGAGCATGGATCACTCAGTAATACATAGAAAAGATTTAAAGAAGTTTTTTATTGTTTTGTTTTCTGTTTTTAAATATGATTTTATGCATAGAAATTTATCTTATATATATACTTGCCCGTGAGAGCAATGACATAGGTAAAAGATATCCATGACAGTATTATTTGAAATATCAAAGGTTTTAGACACCTGAGTACTTGCTCATCAATGGGTAAATAAATTATGGTACCCTTATGCAATGAGCAGATTTTAAACAAGCAAATAAACAAATGAAAGAAACAACAAAAACCTAAGTGATTTCATATGTACCAATATGCAGCAGCTTCGAAGATATCCGAGTGTCAGGTGAAAAAGTCAACACACTGAACAATATGCATTATATATAATAAATTGTGTAAAAAATAACCTGCATGCTTAAACATGTTTAGACTATCCCTGTAAGGACACACAGTAATAAAATGATTGCCTCTGGGAAAGGGATATAGGCTGCTAGTGAAAGCTTAGGAAGAAGGGGTATTTTTCCACTGAGTACTATACTACAGATTTCAAATTTTATACATATTTAAGTATAATATATATTATTTAAAAGTCGTTTAGAGACTGATTATGGAAAGTTAACTTTTCGAACGTTCAGTGGGAGAAACTAATAGAGAAAGTCTTTCAAGGAAAAATAAATACATACTAGTTGGATGCCACAGTGCTGAATTTCTTTTTTCTTTTAATAGTAAACGTCCTGGGTATGCTTGAAGGCAGAAGTCAGAGATGGATGGATGGAGAGGAAATGAAATAGAAGGTAAGTGAAAATTACAGGATTTAGGGCAGAAGTGGAAAGGCTGGTATCTCAGAAGACGAATGTCCTTTTTGTGCGGTGTCTAAACAGAGCCACTGAATCACATATTTTGAACAAGAGCCGATGAGTTATTCTTTTGTTTGTTTTCATATCAATAGCCGTGATTGGGAAATGTTGTGTGGGTTCAGCATGTTATCTGGTATAAAGGTCAGAGCACAATTCTCACCACAGGGGCCCTGAGTAATGCACTTTTGCTTTAAGGTAATGGCTGAGTGGTTGAAGCCCATAATTTAATGGCTGCTTCCCTAGCCACTCCTCAAAAGAAAGACCTGTCCATGGCCCACCAGGAGGTGGGGGATAGAACCAAGGTGGGAGGGAGTAGGGTGGAGATAAATAAGTACATTTGCCATTCTTAAGGGCTGTGTTTTGCGTCTCATCTGTATATTAAATCCTTATCCATGAATTGGTGCAAGGATATATTCTGCCCAGCTGATTTGTTTGTTGTGAGGATAAAATTAGGTACTATGTCAGGTATTATTTTGGCAAAAGTATAAAATGCTATCCAAATACAAGGTAAAAAGAAACACAGATGGAGAAGTTTATACTTAACTATTTTGTAATTGAGTCTCTTCTTGAAATAAGTTGGCATGATGGCAAAGTTTGAATTTGGGCTGTGGTTATTTAGTCAATAAAAGATAATTATGTTATATTTAGTATAAAAGTTGGAACTTTGCTGCATTCACTCCAGAGACAGATAAGTAAAACACAAATTTAATTCTGTTTCATGCCAAACTCCATTTTGTTTTCATCTGTGTTAATCTTAGCATAATATTTGATACATGTTTGTTGAATGAGTGACTTTGCTGCTGTTCAGAGGCATTTGGGAGGGTTGTCATGACCTTCGCTCACTCCTCTCCTAAATTTTGAAAACCCTTCTAAACAAACTAAGTAGTGAAATCTCAGTATAGTGGCATGGGGGTCATTTTAAGCCATAGTTTCTGAAATTTGGAGTCAGGGAATGAGAATATTGGAATACAGTATCTGGAATAAATAGAAAGAAAACCTCTTAGAGCACTTAGCCTGGGATTTATTCTCTTTCTTTCAAATCCACAGTAGCCTATAGAAGCTGACTCACCTTAGGAGAGCATAGAAGGTGACATTTTGACAACAGGAATATTAAAGAAAATACATTGAAAGAGGCCACAGTTGAAGTTATCACATACATGTGAGCTCACACGTGCGTGTGTGTAAAGTATAAAATAGAAAAGAAATAACTAGGGAGGTAGAAATTTCCCTAATATAGTCACTATTAAACAATTATAGAAGTAGAGAGTCGCAAGTAATTGACTTTAGTATGTCAGCTTTCATAAAAGGAATTTATCAGCTCAATAGGGAGTAGTATATAGTTTCAAGAAATATGTAAATATTTAAGATAAATATAACAGGACAAATTGTGACAAATATCTTTACAGCCATTGTTTATTAAATACTGTACTATTATCTTAGGGAAACATTTCACAAACTTCTGCAACACCTTCACAGTTCTAGTCATATCTGTTAGCCATCCATATTACCGAGTTCTTTATGATATTTTTATTTCTATCAACTTTAAGTTGAAACAGAAATTTTAAAAGTAATCGCTTCCTACACAACAATTTCTTTGAAATCTTAAGTTTGATATTATATTTATCTTGCTTCTAATACATATAAAATAAACTTACAATGAATAAAATACACACTATTCATCTGCTTATCTCCTAAAATTGTGTGGAACACCATCATTTAGCCACATTTGTTAACTTCGGCATTGTGACAATTGAGAAGTGATTATCACCAAACCAATGTTTAGGCTGTTATCTATTTAGATAAATAAACAGTAAAGAGTGTATATTTAAAGTGGAAGCATCAGAATTCTTCTTAAAAAGAAAGGAAAATATCTTGCTTTGATTTAGGGGATATAGTGAAACTTTGAGGGCCTAAACAACAAATAATTCATTTCTCAGAGAGAAGAAATAAAGAGAGGAGAAAGAAAGACAGATTGGGCCAAGAGAGACAGGGCGCTTCAGTGGCTGGCTTCCAGGTAAAGGCAGAGGGCAGCCCAAGAATGGATTGCCTGACGTTCCATGGAAGAATAAAAACTCTTCTTACTGTTGCAATACAAACTATGTCTCACTTCCTACATTGGCCAGTATTCAGAAAAGTGTGCTTTACTTATTGCTAGTTGGCGTTAGTGGAAATTTGGTACTCATTAAAAAGAACATATAGAAGCTCGGTCCCAGAGACAAAAGTGACTGAAAATTTACATTCTTCCATGAGGAAATTCGAGAAACACATTGGACTCTGCCTGTAGAATTCAGGGATAAGAGATGATTTTGAACTTACGTGTCAATCATATTACATCTGAGGCTTCTATTACAGATTGTGTAGATTCAGTTCTCAGTTCATTTTTGTTTTAGTGATTTCATAATGTTCCCAGAAAAGATGCCTTTGCAAGTTTTAGGAAAAAGTAATAGCATCAATTAGAACTCACAAATGCAGCCAGAAGCCTAGACTTCCGAGTAGGTTGATAGAGAAAGTAAAGGGAAGATGTTTATATGTTGCGACATCACAACTTACACAAGCTTCCTCTTACTTGCTCTAAGGAGTCGCAATTGTCTTAGTTTTCATTCTGCCAGAAGCTGTTCTTAAGACAAAGCTTCAGCACAACTAACTCATTTAGGAAGTGCAGGGAACACCAAAGGGGAAGTGAGGAATTGAGGAAGTGAGTTTAATCCCTCAAAGAATGTGAGAAACACACACATCTCAGTATTATGCCATCCAAAGTCAAGTTAACTGGGGTATTTATACCCAACTCTCAAGAGTCATTTTGAAGAATCTTGAAGGATCCTGGGGGTTGATATTGATTCCCTCAGCACTTCCAGTTTCTCAAGGACTAAGAGACCAGATAAAAGCTCCCTCAGGCACACTTAGCCTGTAGGCAGAAGGCTGGCAACTGAAAGTTGGCAAGAGTACACTGAATCAGTAAAGTCCAAAGGATGTGAGCAGGGCACTGACAGAATAGAATGTGCTACAGTCACTAATGGGCAAGGTGTTTCTCTCTCTCTCTCCCCCATAGGGCCTCATAAGAAAAGGGATCAAAAATCCAGTAGACATTTTTCTAAGGCTGCCTACTATAGTGCAGTACTTCAGAGATGTTGTGGTATTATAATAGCGCATTAAGTGTGTACTAATAATAGTCTACTTGGTTTGTTTTATATTTCCTTTAATAATTATTGCAATAATGATCTGCTGCATGTTAAAAGTCTACCATCTACAGGTTGTTCTAAAAATTTTATACAAGGTGACTCATTTAGTCTTTGTATCACTTTAACAATGTAGTGTTACTATGCTCATTTTCAGAGAAGACTAAGGCTCTAGAAAATATGGAAATTTCTTGAGAATACATAGCAGCAAAACCTGAATTTGAAGACACATGATAAGGCTATTGTTCTTTCCATGATGAGACACTGGCTTTTAAAGACTGGCATGTATGTCACTAAGTGGGTTAAGGACAGAAGAAACTAGTGCTGACCAGGGAAATAATTTAGATAAAATATGATATAGAATGAGAAATGATACAATAATATAAGGAACACTTTCTAAAACCTATTTTTCAAAATATTAATAAGGTGTTACACAGGGCAGGGTAGACTTCTGAAGCCAAATAAATTAGGGGAATGTGGGATAAAGCAATGTTATTTTAGCTAAGTTTTAAAAATTTTAATTTGTTTCCTTGCAGAATATTTTAGATTTTCTAACATGCTAAAATATATTGTGACTATCCAGAAGAAAGTAGAATCTATATTTTCCCCACATTATTTAATGTGTACTCCTTTTCATGGTAAACCTGCTAGATAAGAGAAAATGCATGCAGAGATATCTTTATGGCAAATAAAGATATCTCTTTACCTACAAATAAAATACTGTTCAAGTTAATTTGCTAATAAATTTCCTGTTTTAAAGTTCTTAAATTTATTTGTGCTAGGTTAAACATTGAAAGTATTTATGTTTTCTCTTTTAGAAATTATGTCAGGTGAACACATTACAAAAGATAACTATAAACGTCAGAGATGGGCTCACCGGAAGATCTGTTTGGTGATTAAGGCCACAAACTGCCCCCTATCATTTCCCTCATTTGTAATTATTCGTAATTTCAGACTTGTCTCAGCCAAATCAACTAAATTTCCCTTGAAAAAATGGAGAATGAAGCCAGCCTCACACAGTCTCAGTCCAGAAGGAATTCCCTGATTTCAAGGGCTCACATCATATTATTTCCTGTTAGATCTGTGCTTTATTTATCTTTGGGTAAATCACCTCTCACCTTGTGTTTTAATTCAAATAAAGTGCTGCAGTGACTCCTTTTCAGTTTCTTTAAAATTCTTTTGAATGACTGAGAAGTCTTCAAAATCACAATAAAATAGTTTTAAGGCCTTTATTCTCTTTCCTAGACTTCAGTGGCACTACGAAGTTTCACATAATTTCTAGTCTGCATCTCATAAAATGCTGGCAAAATTTATTCAATTCAAATTAAATAGATGTAGCACAGCGTAATCTTTCTCTATTAAATATGTCACTTTTTGCAATTGTTTCTTAATATCCCTCATAGCTTCCATCTAAGATTAGCACTTTCTTTGCTGCCAGAGTTTCACTAACCTACTGAATTATTCACTGAAGCATAACCTTCAGATATCAGGTTAGAAAGACCTTGATTATGGCAGGAAGTGAACTGTATAAACCATTTTTCTTTAAAAGAAAATTTCTCAGTATAGCAAAGTCTGAAATGAGATAAGTATTAAATGTGTGTAAAAATTAAGTTCATAATTGATAGGAATTTAGCCAACTGTGACATTCCTGCATTTTGTTTATTATAATATATAATGCTATCCTAAGTACTGCAGAGCAACATAAAAATGCGTGCATTGCCATGGTGCTTATTTAACCTAAGAAGACACCAGCCTGATTTTAGATTTAGCAAACTAAATTGTTGTATGTTAAATTATATAATGTGTTACATAGCCTCGGAATATTCGTTTGTTTTTTTTTTAATTCCTGTTCCTGTTTTTTTTTTCCGTTCACCTTTGCTTTCTTCACCATAGCTTTGTTTTAGTGTCATATAGCTCTAGAGTTGGCAGTGAAGTCAGCAATTCACCATGGGCCTCCCTGCAGCAAATTTTATTAGTAGCGTCCAATGCTTTATCTCAATTCTGTGTTGAAAGGTAATTAGAATACCAACTGAGGAGACCACACTCATGGAACACCTTTCCTAGAGTTGCAACCAGAAAACTCAGACCACTCAAAATCAGCCACTTCATGACCAGTCACTGGGTACCCAATAGCTAAAGTGCAGCCCTGAAACACAGCAGAGTATATATTCTGTTTTCTCCTGGGTGAGAAGAAAATGCACAAAGACAAATACTGGCCTACATTTATCTACATTTATTCCATTAGACATGGGGAGATATATTTTCCTATATATTTGACCTAAGACAGCATTTGAATGACTTTACAAATACCCAGGTGGAGCACATATATTTTAAATATAAGTCCACTTATGAATGTTAGGCTGCTTCTAGTATCAGCATTGTAAAAGTCAACACAACTTAAGAATGTCAATAGTGAGAGATAATTCATTATTAAAAAGTAATGCTTTGATCAGATTTTCTACATAGTTTTGCTGTTTAGATGGAAGCAGTACACTGAGAAACATTTTCCACCATGAATCAATGTAAGTGGTCTAGGCAACATTAACAATTTTCTTTTAATGTTGCCCACCCTGTACCAACAAAAGTACCAATTACATTCTCTTCTACAGGTTTAATCTGGTTGAATGGTTATTTGAAAGACTTTTTATAAGCACTTAGGAAAGTGTCAAATACGCATGTAAAATGACAAGATGCTTTGACTAAACAGAGCATTGGAGGAGAAAGACCCATGAAATGTGCTGGTAATGAAATAATTTTCCTTAAGAAACAATGATTTTAATAGAAAATTCCCATTAGAACAAACATTGCATAGAGAGATTGAGACGTGAAGAATTTTCTTGTTTACTTGTTTGTTTTTTGTTTATTATTATTATTGAAATAATAAAAATGCTCTAATAATGATTGAAGTGATGAATGCACAGCTATGTGATTATAACAAATACCATTGATTGTACACTTTGAAAAAAATAAAAAATAAATAAATAAAGGATGTTAATGTGAAAGGCATCATGCTATCCAGAGGTCCATTTAGAAGTATAAGAAAATTCCTGACAAAATCCCTTCCATTTGTTTAAAAATGTAGTGTAGAGTTTAATAAAAAACAATTTTCCTAGTGATAATTCTCAGTGGCAGGAGTCTATATAAAATTACTCCCTCATTTACAGTTATTATGTACCTAAAGAAATTACAGAAATGAAGAAGATACTGTGTAACCCTTAGGGAACTCAGTCTTGCAGAGCAGCTCTGTCTAGTGAAAGAGAGAGTGCTGGATCTAGTACGGGGATGGTGGACAGGAGTCACCCCTCCCCTTCTTATGTTCTTATCACAAAATGTTGTCATGGGTACTTTTTCTTGCTGATCTCAAATGGGACTCCCAAATTTTTCTTAACGAATTGTGTAGGTTAGCATTTGAGTTGGAACTACTTTGCCATCCCTGAGTTTGTGGACTGTCCTATATCTACTCAATTTCTATCATCTTTGACATTATGCATTCAAGATATACATGAACAAGGAACAAAAAGTACATATGCTAGACATGACAGAGAAATGCCTAAGTAGATCGCCTGGAAGACAAATGGTTTGATAATACTAAATTATTTTGAAAGTCAGGGAATATCCCTGTGTGAATCAGAATTCAGGACAGTTTGTGGGATTAGTAATCCCAGAGGTCTTCTACAGATTAAAATAGGCTGTGATTTCTTTGAGGATAATTATAATGAGCTCCAGAATCATCCTGTACATTATAACAGTCTTCAAATTTCATTGTAGTGTTGGATATAATGCTTAGTTTCACTTTAAATTATACATTATCTGAGGGCTGAACACATATCTATCTTGCTCACTGCTGTATCCCTAGTATATCATAAGGGTATCTGCGGAACAGGATAAGTGCAAAATAAATATTTAGTAAATAATCACTTAATTGAATGATTTTCTGAAGGTCCTTGATATACAAAAATGCAGGCAAAATTAAACAAATTTATAAATATAACTGCTGGACAAGATGACCAGATATACCAAAATCATCAGGATAATCCCAGATGTTATCTAAGCTTTTTGGAGGTACCACACTTGGTAATGGATATAGATTTTGTTATACTAAAAATCAACTGATTTTTTTTACCACCTTAGTTGATCCTGGAAAAACAAATGGTGGCTGTCAGGGATAGAAGTATAATTGGAAAATGAGGAAGGTATATAGTAGGCCCCATGGAAAGTTAAAAATAAAATTAGTCAAGTGTTTCTTTAAATTTGGGATGGGAGACACTTTGGAGAGTAGGACAGTGAGTACCAGGATGCCAAGTTTCACATGGACCTAAGAACTGTTGGCTTTTCAGAGCCAAGTCTTTATGTAAGAAGGACAATGCTTTCTCCCTTTATAATCATTTATTTTCCCCCTTTTTCTCTTTGTTTTGATTCCTCTTCTAATTTACAATAATAACTACTATATATGGCAGATGAATCCAAAGTAGGTATTTATTATCACCATATTACAAATGGTCTTTCCTTGACCCTATGCACAGTTTGTTTCTTCTTCCTTCCCAGAATGGTGATATAAAATAATATTGCTTTGTAAAAAATTATCTCATTTTTAATTGATTGGGTTATTAAACTGCCCAGGAATTTCTAGTTAAAGTCATGTGTGGCAGAGAAGAATAGCTGTCTCCTAGAGATTCTTGTTTCCCCTAGTCTCATGTATGCCCTTGCATTTATTCAAGACCTTGCAAGAAGTTTTTGACAATGGAATGTGAGGGGAAGTGATGTGTACCACTTTAGTGTAAAGACAGTTAGGCTGCATCCTCTCTATGGCTGTTGGCTGAAGTTCGAGGGCTTTAGGTGTAGGGACCCTGGGAATCTGAATTACCTCGTGGAGGTTAGTCCCCCATGGACATAGAGGACAAGAGGCCATGTTGCCTCCCAAGGGACATTCAACAATGTCTGTTGATATATTTTCTTGTCTCCACTGGGGGTTGCTACTAGTCAGTAAAGGCCAGGGATGCTGCTAAATATGTTGTAATGCACAGGATAACCCCCTACAACATAAAATTATCCAGCCCTAAATGTCAGTAATGTCAAGATTGAGAAATCCTGAACCAACAGGCAAATCTGCCTTGAACTATTATGTGAGCAAGAAATGAACTTTTGTGTTAAGTCTTGATTTTTTTTAAGCAGTTAGAA
>JAQZBX010000945.1:20299-92655 GCA_029593785.1 Cabassous unicinctus | reverse complement strand
ATCTGTAATGGAATCCTTAGCAGCAGACAGTAACTGTTTCAGGTCTGTCAGAGAGGCACTGGCAACAATTTTTTAATGTAGGATATAATCCATATGATCCACTGCCTGACTTAGGATTGTGGGGGTTTTTCTTCCCCTACCGTACTCCAGTATTGACAGACTTATTTTTCTTTTAATAAAATGGATGTCATTTCTTGTATTTAAATGTCACTTTCTCTTCCAAAAGGATTTTAAAAGATCTGCTAGAGTGGCATTACAGGAATGAACTTTTTTTAAACAAACCAATTTTATTGATTTGAAATTAATAAAGCATTCAATTCATCCTAAGTATACAATCAATGATATTTGGTATACTCACATAATTGTGCATTCAACACTTCAATCATTATTTGAGCATTTTCTTTTTTTATAATTATTTTCTTATTTTTAAAGAAGCTTTAGATTACATAAAGATTACAAAAAAATATAAGGGATTCCCATATGCCCCACTCCCTCCCCTCCCCAACTTTCCACATTAACAACATCCTTCATTAGTGTGGCACATTTGTTCCAATTGATGAACCCATATTGAAGTATTGCTACTAACCATGGCCTACAGTTTATGTTATAGTTTACACTTTGTCCTGCACAATTTTGTAAGTTATGACAAAATATTCAATGGCCTGTATCCATCACTGCAATGTCATACAGAACAAATCCAATGTCCCAAAAATGCCCCCATATTATACCTGTTCTTCCCTCCCCCATCCCTCAGAACCTCTGGTGGCCATTGCCTTTACATCAATGATAATAGTTCTTCCATTGCTAGAATAATAATAGGTCTATAATAGATATAGCCTACTTTAGTTCATTGTTTATTCCCTAATCTTGAGGAATTTCAGATGGTGATGTCCACTCTGTGTCTAATTAAGACAGGGCTTAGATCCCTTGGGACAGATGGATGGAGTTATGTTGCTTGCAGTGGCTGACATTGTCTGTTCCTTGGGATGGGTGTTGTTCATCATCATATACTCGTTAATTGTCCTGGGTGGGTCCAATGAACTAGAGCATTTTTATTTCTATAATAATAGTAATAAACAATAAAACAGACAAACAAACAAGAAAAATCTTCACCTCTCAATCTATGTTTCCACTAGTGCACATAGCTGTTGTTTCTGGCTATTCTTGCACAATTATTTGTTCCTTAAGTAGTTTTATTCAGATACATTCACATACTATATGATCTATCCAAATTGTATAATAAATGACTTTCAGTATAGTCACAATGTTGTACATTCATCATCTCAAAACTTTTAGATCAATTTCTTTACTCCATAAAAGAAAGATTTCACACCCCTTAGTTTTTATTCTTCAGACATACATAACCACTAATCTAATTTCATTTTTATAAACTGATTTATTTTTACATTTTATATAAATGGAATCATAGAATATGTAGTACTCTGAGTCTGGTCTCCTAAACTTAGTATAATGGGTATTTTTTGTCTGATATTAATATTTTGTAGTATTAAGATATATTTGTTCAGATTCAAATAAAAATTGTCTTATATATGGAATTCTACCCATATTCATATTTCACATAATATATTTATAATTCACATAATATATTTAGTTCATAATAGGGCAATCATACAGTATTTGCCCTTTTCTGTCTGACTTGCTTCTCTCAACATAATGTCCTCCAGATTCATCCATATTGTCACATGCTTCACAATTTCATTTCTTCTTACAACTGCATAATATTCCATTGTGTATATACTCCATAATTTATCTGTTCATCAGTTGATGGACACCTGGGTTGTTTCCAACTTTTGGCTATCATGAATAATGCTGCTATGAACATTAGTGTGCAGATGTTTATTTGTGTCTCTGCTTTCAGTTCTTCTGGGTATATACCTAGCAATGGTATTGCCTGGTCCATGGCAAGTCAACTTCCTTAGGAACTGCCAAACAGTCCTCCATAGTGGCTATACCATTCTACATTCCCACCAACAGTGAATAAGTGTTCCTGTCTCTCCACATCCTCTCCAACATTTACAGTTTTCTGTCATTTTGATAGCAGCCAGTCTAATAGGTGTGAAATGATATCTCATTGCAGTTTTGATTTGCATTTCCCTAATCGCTAGTGATGTTGAACATTTTTTCACATGTTTCTTGGCCATTTGTATTTCTCCTTTGGATGGTTGTCTTTTCAAATCTTTGGCCGTTTTTTTAAGTGGATAGTTTGTCTTTTTATTATTGAGTTGTATGATCTTTTATATCATGGATATTAAAGTCTTATCAGATTTGTGATTGCCAAATATTTTCTCCTATTGAGTCATTTGCCTTTTCACCCTTTTGACAAAGTCTTTTGAGGTGGAAAAAGTGGTGAATTTTAAGGAGGTCCCATTTATTTAGTTTTTCTTTTGTTGCTCATGCTTTGGGTGAAAGGCTTAAGAAACTATGGCCTACCACTAGATCTTGAAGATATTTTCCTATATTTTCTTCTAGGAGTTTTATGGTTGCTCCTCCCTCCCTGAGCTGGCTCCCTCGACTGTCTGCTCATTGTTTCTGCTTGCTGTTTGCACTCATCTGCTCACTGTGTTTTATTGTTGTCTGCTTACTGTGTCAGATCATTGGCTTCTCATTGTGTCTGATCATTGTGTCTTCTCTTCTACTTTAGGAGGCACTGGGAACCGAACCCAGTAAATCCCAAGTGGGAGGTAGACATACAACTGCTTCAGCCACATCTGCTCCCTTCTCATTGTGTCTGCTCATTTGTTTGCTCATTGCATCTGCTTATTGCATCAGCTCATTATATCTTCCTTGTTGCATCTGATCATTGCATCTGCTCATCTTCTTTAGAAGGCACTGGGACCTGAACCCAGGAAATCCCATGTGGGAGATGAGTACCCAACTGCTTCAGTCACATCCACTCCCCTATTATTTTAATATTTAGGTGCTTGATGCATTTTGAGTTAATTTTTGTACAAGGTGTGAGATAGGGGTCTTCTTTCTTTCTTTTGGATATGGCTACCCAGTTCTCTCAACAACATTTGTTGAATAGACTGTTCTGGCCCAGCTGAGTAGCTTAACAGCCTTGTCAAAAATCACTTGACTATAGATGTGAAGGTGAATTTCTGAGTTCTTGATTCAGTTCTATTGGTCAATCTGTCTATCCTTATGCCAGTGCCATGGTTTGTTGTTGTTGTTTTTCACCACTGTGGCTAAGTAATATGTTTTAAAGTCAGGAAGTGAGAGTCCTCTAACTTCATTCTTCTTTTTAATGACATTTTTTGCTATTCAGAGCCATTTACTCTTCCAAATAAATTTGATAATTGGCTTTTTGATTTCTGGAAAAAAAGGCTGTTAGGATTTTTATTGGGATTGCATTGAATCTGTAAATCAGTTTGGGTAGAGTTGAACTCTTAAGGATATTTTGTTTTCCAATTCATGAACATGGAATATCCTTCCATTTAAGTCTTCTTTGGTTTCTTTTAGCAATGTTTTGTAATTTTCTGAATACAGATCCTATATTTTCTTCTAGGAGTTTTATGGTTGCTCCTCCCTCCCTGAGCTGGCTCCCTCGACTGTCTGCTCATTGTTTCTGCTTGCTGTTTGCACTCATCTGCTCACTGTGTTTTATTGTTGTCTGCTTACTGTGTCAGATCATTGGTTAAGTTTATTCCTCAATATTTGATTATTTTAGTCACTATTATAATGGAATTTTTTTCTGATTTCCCCCTCATATTGCACACCAGTAGGGTATAGAAATGCTATTTATTTTTGCATATTAATATTGTATCCTGCCATTCTGCTGAACTCATCTATTAATACTAGTAGCTTTATTGTGAATTTCTTAGGATTTTCTGGATATAGGATCATGTCATTAGTGAATAGTGAAAGTTTTCATTATTCCTTAAAGATTTTTGGTGCATTTTATTTCTTTGTCTAACCTAACTGCTCTAGCTAGAACTTCTAGTACAATATTGAATAATAAAGGTGACAGTGGACATCATTTTCTTGATCCTTATCTCAGTGGGAAAGCTTTCAGTCTTTCACTGTAGGGTACAATGTTAGGTGTAGGTTTTCCATATATCCACTTTACTGTATTGAGAAAGCTTCCTTCTATGCCTATCTTTAAAAGTGTTTTTAATGAAGAAAGGGTGCTGTATTTTGTCAAATACCTTTTCTGCATCATTTGATGGGATCATATGATTTTTCTTTTTCATTTTATCAATGTGTATAATTCTTTTAAAGTGCTTTTGGATTCTGTTTGCAAGTATTTTGTTGAGAAATTTTGCTTCCATATTCATTAGAGATATTGGTGTGTAATTTTCATTTTTCTTAGTATCTTTATCTAGTTTCTGTATTAAGGTGATGTTGGCTTCACAGAATGAGTTTGGTATTATTCCTTCCTGTTCAATTTTTTGGAAGACCTTGAGCAAGATCCATATTAGGCCATCTTTAATTGATTGGCATAATCACCTGTGGATCCATCTATCTGGTTCTGGGTTTTCATCTTTGAGGGTTTTTGATTACTGTTTTAATTTCTTCACTTCTGATTTGTTTATTGAGGTCTTCCATTTCTTTGAGGATCAGTGTATGTGGTACTTGTGTTTCTAGTTATTTGTTCATCTTGTCTATGTTTTCTAGTTTTTTGACATACCATTGTTCATTGTATCCTCTTATGATCTCTTATTTCTATGGGGTCAGTGGTAACGTCCCCTTCTCTTTTCTGGTTTTATTTATTTGTGTCTTCTGTCTTTTATTCTTTGTCTTCTCAAAGGACCAACTTTTGGCTTTGTTGATTCTCTCTATTGTTGTTTTATTCAATTTCATTTATTTCTGCTCTGATCTTTACTATTTCTTTCCTTCCATTTGGTTTGGGATTAGTTTGCTCTTCTTTTTCTAATTCTTCCAGGTGTGCAATTAGATCTTCAATTTTAATTCATTCTTCTTTTTTAATGTAAGCGTTGAGGGCTATAAATTTCCCTCACAGCACTGCCTTTGCAGTGTCGCATAGGTTTAGATACATTGTGTTCTCATTTTCATTCATCTCAAGATATTTGCTGAATTCTCTTTTAATTTCTTTTTGACCCATTGATTATTTAAGAGTGTGTTTTTTAATCTCCATATATTTATAATTTTCCCTTTTTCTGTTCATTATTGACTTCTGGCTTCATTTCATTATGATCAGAGAAAGTGTTTTGTACCATTTCGATCTTTATAAAATTCTTGAGACTTTTCTTGTGACCCAATATATGGTCTATCTTGGAGAAGGAACCATGAGCACTTGAAAAGAATGTATATCCTGCTGTCTGGGGGTATAATGCTCTATAGATATCTGTTAGGTCTGGTTCACTTATTTCATTATTCAAGTCCTCTCTTTATTCTCTGTCCAGATGTCTTATCCAATATGGGAGTGGTATATTGAAGTCTCCAACTATTATTGTACAGGCATCTATTTCTCCCCTCAGCTTTGCCAGTGTGTGCCTCATGTATCTTGGGGCACTAAGGTTAAGGGCATAAATATTTATTTTTTCTTGTTGAATTGTCGCTTTTATTAATATATAATGACCTTCTTCATCCCTTATAACAGTTTTGCATTTGAAATCTATTGTGTCGAAATTAGTATTGCTACTCCAGCTCTTTTTGGATGCTATTTGCATGGAATATCTTTTTCCAGCCTTTCACTTTTAGCCTAGTTGTGTCCTTACATCTGAGGTGAATCTCTTGTAGACAACATATAGATGGCTCATATTATTTTGTCCATCCTATCAGTTTATGTGTTTTTATTGGGGAGTTCCAGCCATTAACAATCAATGTTATTACTGTAAAGGCATTATTTACTTCATCCAATTTGACCTTTAGCTTTCTGTTGTCATATTGTACTATTATCTATCTTGTTATCCTTTAGTTTACCCTTTCTAATAATCTTCACTTTTACACTCTTCTCCAAGTCTCTTGCCCTTTTTTTTTTCCTTTCAGGCTACAACACTCCCTTTAGTATCTCTTGTAATTCTGGTCTTTTGGTAATGTATTCTATCAGTTTGTGTTTGTCTGTGAAGACTTTGAACTCCCCTTCATTTTTGAGAGACACCTTTGCTGGAGAATTCTTGGCTGGCAGTTTTTCTCTTTCAATATCTTAAATACCTCATACCACTATCTTCTCTCCTCTATGGTTTCTGATGTGAGGTTGGCACTTAATCTTATTGAGTTTCCTTTGCATGTATTTCTTTGCCTTTCTCTTGCTGCTTTCAGAATCTTCTCTTTAACTCTGATATTTGTCATTCTGAATAGTAGGAGTCTCAGGGTAGTTCTCTTCAGATTTATTCTGCTTGAGGTGTGTTGTCCTTCTTATATATTGATTTTATATCTTTCATAGGGGTAGGGAAGTTTTCAGTCATTATTTCCTCAAATATTCTTTCTGCCCCTCTTCCATTTTCTTCTTCTGGGATACCAATAATTTACATGCTTTTTTTCCCCTATTTTTTTCGGTTTACTTTTTGCAGGGTGAAAATTTTTATGTTTTCTGTTGTCATTCAATTCCCTGAGACCCTGTGCCACTTTTTCCATTCTCTTCTCTTTCTGTTCTCCTGTCTTTTCCAGTTCAAATGTTCTCTTAGAAATCATTAACTCTGTCTTTGACCAATTAAAATCTACTCTTAAGAGGCTCTAATGTACTTTAATCCTATCCATCATGTCTTTCATTCCCATAAGGTCTGTTACTTTTCTTTGCAAACTTTCAAATTTTTCTTTATGCTCACCCAGTGTCTTCTTAATATACTTTATCTCTTTAGTCATAGTTTCTTTCAACTCCTTAAATTGATTTAGGAGAGTCATGTGATAATCATTGATTAGTTGTCTTTAATCCTATATCTTTTTGGGATATTTTGTTTATTCTTTTGGCTGGGCCATCTCTCTCTGTTTCCTAGTATGTCTTGTAATTTTTTGCTGATGTCTAGGCCTATAAATATGTTGGTGAATCTACTCTGATGGCCAATCTCTCTCTCTTGCCTATTGTTTTTTTTCACAGCTCTTCTTTGATATTTGGTTCAAATTATCTAAGTCTCTAAAATTGCCCAGCTTAAATTATCAAAATTGTGCCAAAGACTCACTAATGGGGCATACATTTTTTCCCCAGAAGTAGGGTAAAGAAATCCCTAAAAGCAGTTTTTGTCTATGCAATTTCAAGATGGGCCAGCAGGTGGCATTTGTTGGCCACCTTTTCAATGAGGTGTAACTCTTTTTATTTTTATTTTTGTAAATATATTTCTATTTATTTTAACATTTAAAATATTTTTCAAATTTCTTCAATGTTCACGTACACTTTTTTTGTATGTGGGTAAAAATCAATTTTTTCACAATACATACCAATATACCATACCATCATTAATACCAATGATATATAAATACATATGCATATATGTGCATTTGTTTACATAAATGTTATTTGTTATATATATATATGTATTTTTAAAGGTGCTAAGATTACCTAAATATTACTCAGAAATTACAGGGATTCCCATATTCCCCACCTCCCACACTTCCAACAACATCCCACACCACCATCCTTCATCCACGTGACACAACACCTGCAATGGATATACACATCCTGGAGCCTTGCCACCGAGCATGGACCACCGTTCACATCATAGACCACACTCTCTCCCACACAGTTCTGCATGGTATATGCTGATGGAAAATGGCCTACATCCGTCACCACAACACCACTCAGGACAACCCCCAAGTCCCAAAAAAGCCTCTGTATTTCAACTGCCCCTCCTCTCCCTGCCCCAAAAATGTCCAGTGGCCACCAGCTCCACCTCACTGTTGCAATTTCTTCCATTGCTTGAATCACAATATGTCTACAACAGAACACCACCAAGTCAAATCTAGTCCACAGCTCTTCCCTCAATCCTGAGGGGACTGGGATGGTGAGGTCCACTCCACCTCTAAGTGAGAGTGGGCTTATATCCCAAGGATATGGTGGATGGGATTATCTTGCCTGCAGCAGCAGGCCCTCTTCATTCCGTGGGATGGCCGTTGCCCATCATCATCTCCTCGCCAGGCTACTTGGATGAGTCCATTGAGCTGTAGGGTAAGAGTTGCAGCTCCACTGAGATTCCAGGCACAGCTGGCACATAGGTAGGCCAGAGGCTTCACTCTCTGGAAGTACACCTAACAATTCCATCATCACATATAGGTTTGAATAGAAGGGACTGATGGAACATGTGCAGGGAGGACTTATTTGAGTACAACTCTGTCACTATCAGGAACACAGAATCCAATGAAGAGCCCCCTAATTAGGCATCAATCTCTGAGGCTATCCCCACTTATATAGGACCTGGGTGTCTCAAGAGCCCTCAGGGGTCCCTCTGTATGGGGTGATATCCACTTTAGTGTTCTATGAGATCCTACTGAGGTGTGGTAAGCATTACCTCTGAGATGAACTCCCGACACTCTTTGAAGTCTCTTAGCCACATGAACACATTTTTCTTTACCTTTTCTCCCTTTTATTGAAGGTCTTTTTCCAATCGTGTTGCCAGTTGGCAGTTAGTATTAATCCCTCATTGCCAGGGAAGCTCATTGCGGGAAGTCATGTCCCACATTGGAGGGAAGGTAATGCATTCGAATGCTGAGTTTGGCTTAGAGAGAGGCCACATTTGAGCAACCAGGAGCCTCTCAAGTGGCAACCCTTAGGCACCCCATAACAGTAGGCTAAGTTTCAATTAGAAGAGCAACTAATCATAAGGCTAGTCCTCAATAACAAGAACCCATCAGTGCGCCATCCTCTTTTGCCAGACACTGCCTCTGCATTCAGGGGACTGTTGCTGCTCCCTTGGGGAATGTAGCAGAGCTCTCCAGGCTGGAAACACAGATTCCCTCATTTATTGAGAAATTATCAACCCACCGTGACCATGCCCCACCCCTTGATCATTTGGACAATTTTATATATGTTTCATGTATATTCAGATGGACTTTCTCCCATGAATCCCCCATCCCAGGCAACCCCCCAATGATCCTCTACAGCAACCCTTGTAACCCTTCTGTGATCTAAACCTTCCTTGAACATGAAACCCATATAATAAGAAAATACAATTAATAGGAAAAAGAAATAATAATGATAAGTTTAAATGCAATAGTTAAGTAAAAGGAAACTCAGAAGAAAAAAAAAGAAACTAAACTAAAAATAAAATATAATTAGCGGATTGGGACATTCGAAAAAATGGAAAAAAAAACAAAAAAATCCTTTTTTAAAAGAAATTATTCTTTTTTCCTTTAATCACTGTATTATCAGATGTCCAGTGTACCGTGACACCTTCCCCCTCTAATTCCCCAGTGTCTCCCAAATTTTGATTTAATTTTCAAACAAGTTTTAGGTCACAGCAAAGTCACACATGGAATACTAGAGACTCCCACATACCCAACCTCCCTCCCCCTTCCCCACCCAATATTAAAACCTTTTTTTAATGAATATTAGCATTATTATAACTGTTATACAGATAGTAAAATATATCAACTAAAAATTGTCAATGGTTTACACTATAGTTTACAATTTAGACTGAACAGTTCAATAATTTTTTATGATATTTACCATGTCCTGTGTCCATTACTGTAAGGTAATGAATAATGTTTCCCATGACCACTACATACCCCATTTGATCTTTTCTGTTCCTTCCTCCCCACCCCCTGGGGCACATGACTCTTCCCTGTCTAGGCTTATGGGATGACAATATTCATAGTTACATGCCCTGAGTATTCTCACCTGCCCTTCCTAATCTTCCCACCTGTGAATCCTGCACCACTGAAACCAGTAAAATCTCTACCCACATGTCCTATCCTTCAATATGTAACTATACTCTTTCAATTTACCATAGATAATGTCCATATGGGTGATGGCTCACAACCTACTCTTCTCTCTCTCTCCCTTGTTAGCCTATCTTTCAGTCAGTTGTTCTCAGAAACTGTTAACTTTCATCAATTCAAATCAATGAGGTCATGAACTTTTCATCCTTCAATGCCTGGCTTGCTTCACTCAACATAAGGTCTTCAAGATTCATCCATGTTATTCCATGACTTAACACTTCGTTCCTTCTAAAAGCTGAGTAATATTCCATTGTATGTACGTACCACATTTTGCTTATCCATTCATCTGTTGATGGGCACCGGGGCTGATTCCAACTTTTGGCAATTGTGAACAATGCCACTATGAACATTGGTATGCATATATCTGTTCGTGTCTTTGCTTTCAATTCTTCTGGGTATATACCCAGTAGTGGAATTGCTGGATCATATGGAAGATCTATTGTTAGTATTCTGAGGAATTGCCAAACTGTCCTCCACAGTGGCTGGACCATTCCACAATCCCACAAGCAGTGGATGAGAGTTCCTATTCCTCCACATCCTCTCCATTCTGATAGGTGTAAGATGGTATCTCATTGTGGTTTTGATTTCCATTTCCCTAATAGCTAGCGATGTTGAGCATTTTTTCATGTGCTTTTTAGCCATTTGTATTTCTTCCTTGGAGAAGTGTCTTTTCAGGTCACTTGCCCATTTTTTAAATGGGTTGTTTTTCTTTTTATTTTCGAGGTGAAGGATTTCTTTATATATGCAGGATATTAGGCTCCTATCAGATATATGATTGCCAAATATTTTCTCCCATTGGGTAGGCTGCCTTTTTATTTTCTTAATACCATCCTTTGAGGTGCAGAGTTTTAATTTTGATGAAATCCCATTTATCTATTCTTTCTCTTGCTGCTCATGCTTTGGCTGTGGAGTTCATGAAACCAATTCCTATTACAAGGTCCTGTAGATGCTTCATTATATTATCTTCCAAGGTCTTTATGGTTTTGGCTCTTATATTTACATCTTTGATCCATCCAGAGTTGATTTTTGTATAAGGTGTGAGATGGCATTCTTCTCTCATTCTTTTGGATATGGATATCCAGTTCTGCAAGCACCACTTGTTAAAGAGGCCATTCTCTGCCAACTGAGTGGGCTTGGTGGCCTTGTCGAATATCAGATGATGGTATATGCGAGGATCTATATCAGAACTCTCAATTTGGTTCTATTGGTCAGTAGGTCTATCCTTGTGCCAATACCATGCAGTTTTGATCACTGTAGCTTTGTAGTATGTTTTAAAGTCAGGTAATGTGATACCTCCCTCTACATTATTCTTTTACAGTATGTCTTTGGCAATTCGGGGCCTCTTACCTCTCCAAATATATTTTGTGGTTAGGTTTTCCAGTTCCTTAAAAAATACACTGTTGATTTTTATTGGGATTGCATTAAATATGTAGATTAGTTTGGGTAGGATAGGCATCTTGATGATGTTTACTCTTCCTATCCATGAACAGGGAATATTTTTCAATTTATTTAAGTCTTGTTTGATTTCCTTTAACAGTGTTGTATAGTTTTCTATATGGAAGACCTTTACATCTTTAGTTAAATTTATTCCTAGGTATTTGATTCTTTTAGTTACTATTTTAAATGGTATTTTTTTCTTGATTTCCTCCTCAGATTGCCCGTTATTAGTGTACAAAAATGCTACTGATTTTTCAGCATTGATCCTGTAGCCTGCAACGTTACTGAAGTCACTTATAACTTCTAGAAACTTTGTTGCAGATTTCTCAGGGCTTTTTATGTATAGGATCATGTCGTTTGCATATAATGAAATTTTCTCTTCTTCCGTTCCAATCTCGATGCCTTTTATGTCCTGTTCTTGCCTCAGTGCTCGGGCAAGTTCTTCTAAGACAATGTTAAATAGGAGTGGTGATAGAGGGCATACTTGTCTTCTTCCTGATCTCAGAGGGAAGGCTTTTAGGGTTTCACCTTTGAAAATGATTTTGGCTTTGGGTTTTTTATATATATCCTTCATCGTATTCAGAAAGTTTCCTTCTATTCCTATCTTTTGTAATATTTTTATCAGGAGAGAGTGCTGTATTTTGTCGAATGCTTTTTCTGCATCTAAAGAGATAATCATGTGATTTTTTACTTTCAATCTGTTTATGTGGTGTATTACATTGATTGATTTTCATATATTGAACCATCCTTTCATACCTGGGATGAAACCCACTTGGTCATGGTGTATAATCCTTTTGCTATGTTGTTGAATGCGAATAACAAGTATTTTGTTGAAGATTTTAGCATCTATGTTCATTAAAGAAATTGGTCTGTAATTTTCCTTTCTTGTTGTATCTTTGTTTGGTTTTGGTATTAAGATAATATCAGTATCATAGAATGAATTAGGAAATATTCTCTGTACTTCTATTTTTTGGAAGAGCTTAAGCAGAATTGGTGTTAGCTCTTTCCGGAATGTTTGGTAGAATTCAGCTGTGAAGCCATCTGGTCCTGGGCTCTTCTTAGTTGGGAGGTTTTTGATGACTGAGTCTATCTCTTTACTTGTAATTGGATTGTTGAGTTCATCAATTTCTTCTTTCATCAATGTAGGCTATTTGTGAGTTTCTAGAAACTTGTCCATTTCCTCTAAATTATCGTTCTTGTAGGCATATAATTTTTCAAAGTATCATTTTATGATACTCTTTATTTCTGTGGGGTCAGTAGTGATATCCCCTTGCTCATTCCTTATTTTGTGTATTTGCATCTGTTCTCTCTTTTTCTTTGTTAGTCTGGCTAAGGGTTTGTCAATTTTATTGATATTCTCGAAGAACCAGCTTTTGATTTTGTTAATTTTTTTCAGCGCTTTCTTATTCTCTATTTCATTTAGTTCTGCTCAAATCTTTGTTATTTCCTTCTTTCTACTTCCTTTTGGTTTAGTTTGTTGTTGTTTTTCCAATTCCTCCAGGTGTGCAGTTGGGTCCTCAATTTTAGCTTTTTCTTCTTTTTTAATATATGAATTTATGGCTATGAACTTCCCTCTCAGGACTGCTTTCACTGCATTCCATAGGTTTTGATATGTTGTGTTGTCATTTTCATTAGTTTCAAAGTAGTTACTGATTTCTTTTGAGATGTCCTCCTTGACCCACTGTTTGTCTAAGAGTGTGTTTTTTAACTTCCATATGCTTGTGCCTATCTTGTTTCTCTGGCCTTAGTGATTTCCAATTTCATTCCATTGTGGTCAGAGAAATTAACTTTGTATATTCTCAATCTTTCTGAAGTCATTCAGAGTTGCTCTGTGGCCAAGCATGTGGTCTATCTTGGAGTATGTTCTATGTGCACTCGTGAAAAATGTAAATCCTGCTGTATTTGGGTGTAGTGTTCTGTATATGTTTATTAAGTCCAGGTCTTCCAATGTATTTTTGAGAGCCTTTGTTTCTTTAGTGATTCTGTCTAGATGTTCTTTCTAATGATGATAATGGTGTGTTAAAGTCCCCTGATATAAAGGTAGAGGCATTTATTTCCCCACTAAGCTTTTCCAGGGTTTGCTTCATGTATCCTGAGGCACCACGATTAGGTGCATAAATGTTTATGATTGTTCTCTCTTCTTCAGAGATTACTCATTTTACTAATATATAGTGTCCATCTTTGTCTCTTATGATAGTTTTGCATTTAAAGTCTATTTTGTCATATATTAGAATAACTACTGCTGCCCGTTTTTGGCTATTGTTAGCTTGTTAAATGGTTTTCCAGCCATTCACTTTAAGCCTCCTTGAATCCCTTGGTCAAAGGTGAGTTTCTCTTAGACAACATATAGATGGATTATATTTCCTTATCCATTCTGCCAATCTTTGTCTCTTGATAGGTGAATTTAGTCCATTAACATTCAGTATTATTATCCGTAATGAATTTCTTACTTCAGCCATTTTTCTTTGGGTTAATGTATGTCATATGTTGTTTTGTTTTTGTTTTCTGTCTTGTTAGTTGCTTTTAAACTCTCCTCCAACTCTCTATCCCTTGTTTTTTCCTTTCAACTTGTAGAACTTCCTTTAGTGTTTCTTGAAGTGCAGGTTTCTTATTGACATACTCTCTTAATTTCTGTTTATCTGTGAATATTTTAAACTCTCCATCATTTTTGAATGCCAGTTTTGCTGGGTAGAGAATTCATGGCTGGAAATTTTTTACTTTTAATATTTTGACTATGTCATACCACTGTCTTCTTGCCTCCATGGTTTCAGCTGAGAAATCAGCACTTGATCTTATTGTGCTTCCCTTGTATGTGATGGTTCTCCTTTCTCTTGCTGCCTTGAGTATTTTCTCTTTGTCTTGAGCATTGGACATTTTGACAAGTATATGTCTTGGAGTTGTCCTGTTGGGATATATACTGTTTGCGGTGCGCTTTGCTTCCTGGATCTGCACATCCATCTCTCTCAATAGGGTTGGGAAGTTTTCAACCATTATTTCCTTCAAGGCTTCTTCTGTTCCCTTTCCCTTCTCTTCTCCTTCTGGGATTCCTATCATGCATATGTTTGTCCTTTTTGAGTTGCTGGTTAAATCCCTGAGTCCTTGCTGGATATTTTCTGACCTTTTATCTATCTGTTCTTCTATCTGTTTGATTTCAGATGTATTTTCTCCCATATCACTAATTCTTTCTTCTGCCTGTTCAAATCTGCTGTCATGTGAATCCAGTGTCTTTTTGATTTCTTGGATTGTGCCATTGATTACCATCATATCCATTTTCTTTTTAGGTATGTTTACAATTTATTCAGTATGTTCTCCCAGTGTCTTCTTAATATGCTTAATCTCTTCCTTCACTTCGTTAAGTCGGTCCAAGATATTTGTTTGGAAAGCTTTGATTAGTTGTTCAATGTTCTGCCTCACTTCCTGGTTTTTAGTTTGTTCATTGGATTGGTCCATGTTTTCCTGTTTCTCAGTATGGTTTGTAATTTTTTGTTGCCCTCTAGTCATCATTTTATCTTGATGGATTTATTCAGTTGATTAGCTTCTCTCTCTGCTCTCGAGTTTTATTTAGCTGGTGGTTCTGTGTAAAAAAGTGTAAAGTTTTTTACACTTTACAAAGAGTGTAAAGTTTTCTCTTTGATACTTTTTCTTATTATTATATTTTATTTCCTTGTTTCTTTCTATGTTCCCTTGAAAGCAAAAGATTAGGGCCGGAGGAGTCAAAAGATGTGAGAAAGGAAGAAGGATAATAGTAATATTGATAAAAGTTAGAAGAGGGGCCAAATAAAATTTAATGAAGTGAATATTTAACTCATATAGGCAGTGTAGAGTAATAGGAAAGAAAGTGGAGTACCTACAATGGACTGGAAAACCAAATAGAGGAATATATATATAATGATTTAGAAGGCTAGAATTATGAGGAGGGAGAGAAAGAGTTAAGAAAGGGCTAAAAGGAAAGGGTTAATATTAATAAATAAAAAAAAGAAACAAACAAACAAAATAAATAGAATAGAAATTGACACCCTTGAGTTGTGGGCATATGGAAAAAATGTGGTATTTAATAGCTGCAACAGAAAGCAGAAGGCAGAAAGATGAGGGAAGGATAAGAGATAGTTTGGATTACAAAATCAATATATAGAGAGAATGGGAAATCACTGAAGAAGAAGTACAGCAAAGAAGAGACAAGTTAGGAGCACCTAATTTTAAAAAATGAAAGAAAGAAGAAAGGGGGGAGGAAAGAATACAGAAAAGCAAGAGAAAACAAATAAACAGAGAAAAACCAAACAACCACACAGGCAAGCAGTCAAACAGAGCTAAGGGGGATCAATATTCCCTGGGGTCCCGTGGATTCTCTCAGCCTGCTTGTGTTTATCAAACAATATCCCCACAGGTTTCTATATGCATGTCATGAAGCAGCTTTTGGCTATTAAACTAAATTAAAAAGAATTTATTTTTCATTTACTAAAGTGACCATTTTATTTATTTTATTATTATTATTTTTTGGCATTATGCAGGACCAAAAATAAGTCCTTCTCTAGACCACCCACCTGATGGAGGGGACCCTAACTGGGCTCGTGGAAACTAATCAAGCACTTCCCAATTTCTGGATTCCCCAGGGACACAAAAGTCTGATGTTTGTCAGTGTAGAACGCTAAAAGCGGCAGACTCTGCCCTTCTGGATCAGAGGTTTATTCTGCAGATTCGCCTCTCCCCTCAGCCTGGCACTGCTTCAAGCTGGTTTATCTGTTCCCCAAAGTTATGAGGGGGTCCATGCGGCCAGATCAACAGCTAAAATATCCCCTCTCTGCTTTCTGTCAGAACTCTCCCTCTCTTGGAGATTGCCCCTCTCCCCAGCTCTGTGGGGCCCGGGGCTTATCCCTGGGCCACTAGTCAAATCAACTCCCTCTGCAGATTAACCCCTCCCCTCCTCTGGGTGCCAATTCATTGTAGCTGTTTTGTTCATCTAAGTTGCAGGGGGCTTCAGGGAGCCAAATCCTCAGAAAATAAAGCTCTTTTGCCAGAGCTTCCCCCTCAGAAAATGCCCCCTCACACCGGGCCCTGTCACCCACTTACTGGATGGGAGTCACATATCCAACCAGCTTTTTTTTTTTTTTTACCTGTAAGGGTGGGGGTTAGCTGGCTGTGTTAACCACCACAGGTAGGCTTAAAACTCACGAATCTCTGTGGTTCAGACCACACCGTCTATCTGCCCAGATAGATGTCCCAGCTTCTCACTCCACACACCCACAGCCCAGACTCTCATGCAAGACCCCACTATCTGCCGTGTTCTGGGAGCTGTCCGCAGTTGCCCTCCTAAGCCAACGCCATCTTGCCACCCTCGAATTGTACCTCTTGGTCTTCCTTTGTTTTGGTCTGGCTAAACCCAAGATTCAAAGTGGGCTCTGCTGAATGAATTCAATGAAACCCCCCCAACTCCCCCTCCCTTCCCCTTGTAACAGCTGACACGAAGGGAGATGTCTTATCCACTCGAAGTGAGCTGCAATGAGCCAGGAGTTTTACCACCACTTAATATCTCAAGGGTAGAGTAAGGGAGCCCTTCTCAGAAGCCAGGTGATGTAGTAACTCACAGTTTATTGATGTGGATTCTTTGTCTCTCTGTCCATCACACTCCCGGGAATTGTGAAACACTGTCCTGTTCTGCTTTTCCCCTAAGCTGGTCCCTCAGGCAGCTTTGGCTCTTTCTCAATTGTTTTTGTGAGAGATCTGAGCCTTGTCTGTCTAATCTGATGCCATCTTCCCCCAATCCCCCCAGAATGAACATTTTTATTTGCCCCAACGTTCATGTCAGTATGTAGCAAATATTGTCACTCAGATGGGGAAGAATGTAAATGAAGATATAGTCTAGGAAGCGGAAGGACATTTTGCAAAATTGACAAATAAAATATTTTCAGAATTAAAGTAAGGGAAAAATAAAATGAAGATTGGATGTTGGGGAGGTAAAAAGAGGAAAAAACACTCAAAGAGGAAGACCAGGACAAGGGCTACTTTGTGTAAGTTTAACTCCAATAAGTATATTAATATCCCTAAAGTCATAGATAATGACAGAATGATATTTAAATAGAGATTGATACAAGTGTGGAATGATGGCTCTATTTAAAGAATTTTTCCTTTGATGTTTCCAATATGTTTCATAGAATATTAGTCAGCTAAGGACATCTTCAGTTGATATTTCCAAAGCCTTGATCATTCATTTATCAAGATCTGTCTCATATTTCAGCACAGGTTCCTGGAGCTCATTTGTCTCTGGCCATGGGGAAATCCTCACTCTTCTCTCCAAAGTTCCTCTTCTTGCTTCAACTGGGAAATCACATCTAAATTATAGAATTGCTAACCTTTTTTTTGGGAAACAGAGATATGGATTTCGAATCCTATCCTCACAATAGTATTTCATCAACTCCAATGTAGGCTAAGAGGAAGAATAATGTAAACAGTGAAGGACAGCACAGGAAGCACACTGTGAACATAGAATATTGACAATCCTTCACTAGCAAAAATCTGGCTCTTGACCTTATGCCAAAAGATATTAAGGACCTCTGGCTGTTGGTGCTGATGCTCAAGTTAAAAGACTTCTGGTATCTTCTATCTTTTCATGTGAGGAGAAATTATGTTTCCTCAGGGTTGAATAGTATTTTAAAAAATATCCCCAAACATAAGCTCACCAGAACAATCTATATTATATGTGGAAAATGTTATACCAGGTTTTAAATTTTTCTTTTCTAAAACCTCATAATAGTCCCAAGAGCACTATAATTATATGGAGAATATTTATTCAATTTATGTATCAGTTGAAATAATAATCATTGAGTTCTCAGCACTTTTCTGAGTATTAGAAAATGAGTAGCAAGAAACATGGAATTTTAGTCAGGAAAATTACAAATAAGATATAAGTAAAAACTGAAGAAACAATTCTTTCACACAGTTGTAAGTGTGAAAGAGCACAGGGATTAGAGTAACATATGGGCTATATTAGATAGATATATGAGAGAAGATGGTTTTAAATAGGTAGACAGATAAACTTGTGAGAAACCCAGTGACAGATACCAGATGATTGATATTCTCCAGCTTGACAACTCTAAACAGCTTTCTCTGGGTTGCAGCAAGCAAGACCCATTCTTCTAGGGTGAAGTTTATACCTAAATCTTTGAATGTCACTGATTCCTAAAACATTATGGGCATTCTAGTTCCATTCCTACCAATGACCAGAGTATGATGATTGAGATCATAGCACTGAGGAATACACATAGAAATCTCAAACTGTGTTTGAATTTCCAGTCAGATCAGTCTAAGTGCTAATGTGGCACTTCTCTTTCAGATACACTTACAGAGACAGACACACTCTGCCTACATAAAAATCCATATAAGGCAATATTACATGAGAGGTGGTGTGATATAACCTGGAAATTTCCCAACAAACTGGTAATTATGACTTTGAGATGGTGATTATAAAATTTACCCTTGAGCATTCTTAACTAAAATTATCTTCACCACTAATACCAAGAAAAATCTATCGACTTATCATAAGGATACAACATCCATGATCTTCCAAATTCAAACCATGACTAAATTATTCCCTTCAATTACTCCTGTTTCCACATCTATGAAATGGATTAACAAATGCAAGTTTTGAAATATCCAAGGAACTAGTGTATAAAGTGCTTCCTATCAAAACTTACTAAGTATGTGATAATTCTATTATTCATTAAAATGGCAGAAAACCTTGAATCAATGCACAGTACTCTTCAGAACTGAATAGTCTTCACACAAAAACTGGGACTAAAAGATTCTTCCTCCCTCAACTCTACAAAACTCAGGTGTTTAATAGAGGATATGAGTAGAGACAGTTCAATAGCACAAGCAAAATAGAACCTGAAACCTATCAACTTTCTCTCAGGTTGTGGTCATTAGTTTGACTCCATATAAATAGAACATTTTGTGCTAAAATTTATATCCAAGGAAAAAGTATGATTTACAAAACAAAATGTGCATATTTTACTACCATGAAAGAGAAAGACCATACTGTATACATCTCTTCAAGTCAGATTTAGCTGATGTCCTAAGGACTTCAAATCCTTACAAGCTTCAAAATATTAGGGATTCCTGGAATAAATGGTAGCATTTCATTGTTGATTTTCCTATAAATAAGATGTGTTTAACAATTTTTAAAAGAAAATTAATGAAAAATTAGGTAATCTCTTTATATATAAAGAATATATCATTTCTTAAGAAAAGTCAAGCAATGTATTTTCACTTTACCCATAGGCATTTGATCACATAAGCTGTAAGGCCACATTTCAGCTTGATATTTCCCTCTGCTGAGGATTGCTTCCTTCCCCCTTTTCCCCAAATATAATGAGCAAAATAGCAGTCCCTAATAAATATACTGCACCCTAAACTCCATCCCAGGGCCTCCTTCCTTGAGAATGTAATTAGTGACAATAATTAAAATAGTCTAGGGAAAAGAGAGCTTATAAAAAGGCAATGAAAACATTCTGTTGTGTTTGAAAATATGATGAAGAATTATAAAATTTCATAGGCTTATTTTAAGGTAGCTCCTAGTGATTTAGAATATTTGACAGTTTCCAAGTGAGGACAAGTGAACATTTTTAAGATGCTTGTTTTTAAGAAATGGTTTCCCATATACTATTCTATAAGAACTTAAGTCAACTTCTGGGTGCTACTCTTATCCAAAGCAGGGAAATTGACAGAGCTTTGTCCTTTGTCAAGTTAATTTCCTTACAAATTTTGGTTAAAGATCTCTTTAAGGTTATGTTCTTTCTCTCAGTTTTTCCAGTATATTGAGGTCCTCATAAGATACAATTTCCAGTGCTTTTGATACTTCTTGGGTGACTTTAGATATAAATGTACTTCCATTATAACTTTGAGTAGAGTTTAGTAGTCCAAGTCTCAAAATAATCTCCTTTAAAGTGGCTTTTATTAGTTCTGAATCCTTTTCAGTTTGGCATGGGAAAACTTCAACACAACCAGAGAAGATGTCTACAAATACTGATAGGTATTTATAGTTTCCTTGTGCCCTAGGCATTACTGTAAAATCTAGTTGCCAATCCTCACCTGAACTAAGGCTCAGTATTGTATTCCCTTGTCAAGCACTGGGACACTGTTTTAGGATTGACTTTGTTACATATTAGACAACCTCAATTCACCTTTTGAATAATCCTTCTCATATCTGGGCATATGATAAATTTCTGCAATTAGTGGTACACAGTTTCTCAGCCATAATATGTGCTCTGATATAAATTTGATATGATTGGCTCAATTAGTCTTTCAGGCACAAGAATAATATCTGCTTCATTTTTGAGTCACCCAGTTGAAGTTTAATTAGTAAATCCCCATTCTTTTGCTCTGGCTAAGTCCCATGATGCACACTCGGGGGATTTAAAAGTTTGAGACTAATTGTTTTAGAAAAAGTTATAATTTGGGCTGTTTTTTGCATTTTAGTGGTTTTCTTAGCTGCGAGGTCAACTTGGTTATTTCCAAAGCCATAGGTGTATTTCCATTTTAAATGCTGTGGCAGGGAAGAATAGCTACTTCTTTAGGTAACATAATTACTTCTAATAAGGTGATTATGATGTCAGAGTGTTTAATGTCTTCCTTCCTCAACTTAAAAGACATTTCTCCTTCCAGATAGTTCCATGGGTTTGCACCAAAAAGAAGTCTTACTTAGATTCAATGTAAACATTCACTCTCTTTCCATTGCCAAAATGTAAACCCCTAGTTAAGTGCAATGAGTTCAGCAGGTTGTATGGATGCACCTGCGGGAAGAGCTTCAGCTTCCAGTGTTTTCTGTAAAGTAACAATAGCATACTCTGCTTTCTGGTGTTCATGGTCCATAAAACTACTTTCATCAGTAAACATTCCCAGGTCTCTGTCCTGTAAGAACACATCTAGGAGTTCAGATCTGCCAGAATAGTCTTTGTCAATTACATGTATGCAGCCATGTTTGGGTTCCTCCTAGTTGCAGTTGGGTAGAAGAGTTGCTGGGTTAGGAAGAAATAACCTTGAGTTTCACATTGGGATAAACAAAGGATAGCCTGGTACTTAGTTAAGTGTCCTCCTGTAAGCAAATATCTCCCTTTTTTTCCTAAGAGAGATAATACATTGTGGGGGCTAAATAGAGTTGTAGCTTGGTCTAGGGTATATATTTCTGCATTCTGTAGAAGATCACATGCTGTTGCTACTGTTCTCAGGCAAACTGGCCACCCTTGGGCTACAGGATCCAAATGTTTGGAGAAGCAAGGAACTGGACTTTGGGAGTTACCAAGAATTTGCCTTGTTGCTCATGAACAAATAGGAAGAAAGCCTTTTGAGGGTCAGATAAGTTTCAGGCAGGTGCTGTTGGCAGGTTTTTTGATAAGGAGGAAGGCTAATTGGCATTCTGGGGTCCATTCTAAAGGTTACTATTCAAATCCTAAATATTTTACAGTTGGTTGTGAAATTTGAGCTTTCTTCTTAGACACTTTATAACATTGGTCTGCTAGGAAGTTAAAGGTCAGGATTGTATTATGATTTGAAGCTTCCTTGGATTTACTTGCAAGTAGGATATCATCTACACATTGCAAAAACAACCCATTTTGGGGTTGTTCTCCTAAGTCTTTGGCTAAAGTCTCCCCAAATATGGTAGGGACATTTTAAAAACCCTTTGGAAACACAGTCCAACAATATATTTGTTTCATATTAGTTCAGGGATCTTCCTATTCAAAAGCAAATAATTCCTGAGATTCAGGGTTTAATGGCACACAATAAAAAGTATCTTTTAAATCTAGCACAGTAAACCAAGAGAATTCCCTAGACATGCATCTGGCACCACTGGATGAATGTCTTCTACTACTTGATTGATAGTTCTTTTGTCTTGTACAAATTGATATTCCTTTTTTCCCCTGATTTTAGCATGGGTAAGATAAGACTGCTGTATGGAGACTGAAATGGTAGAATTAAGTGATGTTTAAGAAGGGTCTATTAATGGGCCTATGTTCCCTGAGCTTCCTTTTTAAGGGATACTGTCTAAGATTAGGAAAGTCTGTATTGGGTTGAATTTTTACCAGAATAGGTTTTGCTGTTTTCACTCTTGTGGAAGTTGGGCATTTTTTATCATTTCCAAAACTAAATATTGGATTGTATTTGTAAACTTGTCTGTTCCTCTGGGCATATTAGATTTATTAAATTCAGAGGTTTCACTTTTAATTGATTAAATAATGATTAAGGCTTTGATTTGGCCACATCAGTATGATTTTGAATCCCTGCCTCCCTGGTGGGCAAGGACTCACAGAGAAAATGACATGGTAGAAGAGAGAATTGGAGTTTTGGATTCTGGAGCCCTGAGGAGACAGCCAACACATTCACCTGAAGAGACCAGAGCCATGAACAGCTGAGAAATCATGGAAAGAAGTGAGCCCTGGGGAGAGAGACAAGGTTTATCCTCACCTACAGCTGAGAACAGAAGGAGATAGGACCATGGAGCCTTAGGAGGAAGAGGAAGGCTGAACCCTCACAGAGACCAGCAGCCATCTTGCTCCAACATGTGGCAACAGACTTTGGTGAGGGAGGTAACCTACACTTTATGGCCCTGTGACTGTAGGCTTCTACCCAAAGAAATACCCTTTATAAAAGCCAACAGAGTTCTGGTACTTTGCACAAGCACCCCTTTGGCTGACTAATACAGCTATTCTTGCAAACCATCTGCCCACACCACTGCCCTTATCTTTGCAATGATATCTTCAGGTACTTTAGAAGGACCTTTTTCCTATAGGTGCAGTAGGACAGACAGCTTGGACAGCAAAAGCTTGGTCTGGGGAAACCTCAATGTTCATAATATCAGCTGAAAATGTCACTTATGAATTTAATTTGATTAGTAGGTCTCATCCAAGTAAAAGTATAGGGCATTCAGGCATATATAGAAAACTGTGCTTTGAATATTTCTATAAGGGAAGTCCCAGGTTGGATTCCTGGTGCCTCCTCAGGAAAACAGAAACAAACAACAAGCAAAAATAAGCATAAAAAAACAACTCAGGGGAACCGATGTGGTTCTGTGGTTGAGTGCTGGCTTCCCTCATATGAGATCCTGGGTTCATTCCCTGGCTCCTGATACCTAAAATAATAAAATTAAAAAGGAATATTACTAGAGGTAAAGAGGGATATTTCACAATGAAAAAAGGATCAATTCAAAAGTAAGATATAAAAATCTTAGTCTGTATGCATCTAAAATAGCTTGAATATACATAAAGGAAAAGTACATGTATTCATTTGACCATTATCTTTACAAAATTTCCCTATTTTATTTCTAACTTTTATTTGGAATGGTTAAAGTTAACAGCCACTACCCTTATCTGATAATTGTTGGTGGCTTTCCAGTTATTATCTACCACTAACATTTCTGAAATTTTCTGTCCCACTTTATTTGTTCTTCTCTAAAACTTTCTTTCATTATATTCATCTGGCCTCTTTTCCCAAACCGCAACCTTGCCATCTTAATTTTCCCCTCCCTATCTATTCTATGCATTATTCATGGCCCTGGAAACTCATACATCAATTCTTAGTAACAGCAAAGGACATTCCTGATGTGAGATTATTTAAAATACTTACACATAGCAAGATTTAGATGCTATTAATAAGGAATTTAGATGACATTTTGACCAAGGAGTCCAGGAATTTTGCCTATAATATATCACTTCTTACCCCTAAGTCCCCAAAAGACATACAGTCCCAGGAAATGACTGGCTTTTTTTTGAGATTACAGACTTTTGTTCCAATCCCAAACCTCATATGGTATACTTGCATTTTTATTTGAGAAGTTTTGAATTTACAAAAGAATCATGCATAAAAGCATAACATATAGGATTCTCATACATCACCCCACCATGCACATCTTGCCTTTTTGTGGAACACTTGTTAAAATGATGAAAAAACATCATCAGAATATTACTGCTAAATATAGATCATAGCTTATATTTGGTATATTTTCCCCATAAACCATCCTATTATTAATACCATGTATTAGTATTTTACATTTAAGACGGTAAGAAAATGTTCTCATATTTGCACTGTTAACCACAATCCATCATCTAACACAGGGTTTATTGTGTTATGTAGCTCCATGCCTTATACTTTCAATCCAAAGTGTACAATCAGTAGTTCTCAGTTTCAACACAGAGTTGTGCTGTTGTCACCTCAATTATAGAACATTTTCCTTACTCTAAAAAGAAAAATCCCATATCCACCACCACATTGTTGACCCTTTGCATTAATATAGTACCTCCTTTGTCACTGATGCAAAAATAATGCAATATTACTACCTGTAGTCCATAAGTTCCATTAGTTGTATTTTCCCATGTATCATCAAATTCTTAACATCCTGTGATAGAGACTTACATTTGAACTAGTTATAGATGAACATTCTTGTATTTGTACTAACTGCTATCCTCATCCACCACTAAATTCTTTGTTATACAGTCCCTAGGTTAATCTCTAGCATTCTTCTATTGACATTTACATCCCTAGAATACACCTTTCAGCTATAATCACATTTATCAATTAGCAGAGTTAGTTACACTCACTATAATGTGTTACCATCAACTCTATTTCCACAAATTTGCAATCAACCTTATTAAAAATTCTACCTACATTAAGTACCAGCTGCTCCTTCTCAGCACTCATTCTATCTTCTAGTAACTTATAATCTAGAATTTAACACCATGTGTTTAATGATCATCTTTAGTTCATGATAGGGAGACCATCCAGTAGTTGTACTATTGTGTCTGGCTTATTTCACTGAACATAATGTCTTCAAATTCATCCATGTTTTCATGTGCATCCTGATTTAATTTCTTCTTAGAGATGAATAATATTCTATCATGCATATATGCCACATTTTGTTTATCCATTCATTGGATGATGGACACTTGGGCTGTTTTAGTCTTTTGGCAATTGTGAATAATACAAATATAAACATCAGTGTGCAAACGTAAGTTCTCATACCAGCTTTCAATTCTTAAGAATATAATCCCAGAAGTAGTTTTGCTGGATCATACAGCTACCTATATTATGCTTCCAGAGGAACCACAAAATTGTGGTTCCACAGAGGCTTCACCATTTTACATTTCCCCAATAATAAAAGTGTCCCTATTTCTCCACATGTTCTCCTGCACTTGTAGTTTTCTTTTTATTTTTAATAATGGCCATAGTATAAGATGTGAAATGATATCTCCATGTAGTTTAGATCTGCATTTCCCTAATAGCTATGGATATTGAACACCTTTTCCTGGTCCATGCACAAGGAAACCTTAGTAACCTGTGCATTTTTCTTTCCTGAGCTGCACCTGGGGCTCATTAGACAGCTCAGCAGTATTCTAAACCCTTGCAGATCCATGAGTCCTCTTCCTCTTTCTCTTTTATGGATTACAACAAGACCTTAATCATTTACATAGAGGGACAACCTTCTGCCCAATAATATTGGCAGTTCTTCTGTAGGGATCCCATCCATTTCTGCTGTGTCTGTTCCCTACTTTGGTAACAAAAACCACATTGCCCTGAAGGCGGGCTGGCCCTGTACCCAACTTTGTCTTTCCTGAGTGTTTTTTGTGTTCCCTTTATGACCCTTCTGGCGCAGCTTCCCATTGCTGATCTTCTAAATTTTTGCCACCTCAGTCAAAAAGGCTTATGCTGTGCTGCTGATTCCACCTCAAAGTAAGACAAATTGTGGTGGGTCTTTTCTACTACTTCAATCTCTACTATGCCTGAGAACAGTAGAAAGGATATAGGAGTCTTCCCCTGGGTAGACCCTTGTTTCATAAATACCTCTAATGCCATCCAAGGCAGTACCATCTCATCCACAACCTACCAGGAATGGGATGATGTAGCTACATATCTCACCTTTACCTAAAGGGCAGTTATGTTTTCATGAACAGTCTTCCAGGGGATTTTACATTTGATGCCATCCCCCACAGTTGGGAATATCACTCTCATTCTTCTAGCCTCCCAGGAATAAGTGAATAAGAGATGAGTTTGTCTGTCCCTGTCCGGTTGGTTGTCCTTCTTCATGGAGGCAAAAATACATTGCATCAGAAGTCAGTGGTTTGCTTCTCCAGTACAGTCAGTAGTGCCCTTTCATTGCAGATACCCTAACCAAGCCACATACAACTCCCCTGTTTTTTGCCTATATATCTCTTTTAACTATTGTATTTCCCTTTCAGGAAAATATCTCATTTCAGCAGCTTCATTTTACTCAAAGCAGGGGTGGTTCTGTATTGAATAAGTCTACTTTTGTTCCTGAAAACATCCCTGAGCCAGTAGAGCTCCTTGCACAGGGTGCCAAGCTCCCCTTGGGAGTCATATGAAACCCTTAAGACACCATAGGGTTCAGCAGATGGCATGGGAGTATGCAAGTGGTCAGCAACCAGGGTATAATTTCCCACTTTTCCTAGGACCCAACTCCTGCCTCTTTGTCCCCATCCACCACACCATTTTGTCACTGTTCACATGGGGATTACTCACAACTCCCTTATGCTCATGAAGCTAGATGGAGGCCAGCACCTTAGCCAACCTATTACTCCTCGGGGAGCTGGGCTCTGATGGGATGACTCAACTGATGAATCCTTATGCCTCCACCATGCCATGGAGAACTTTGTTGCCCCACAAGCTTTTGGGGCAAGACACTATTACCATCTATAAAGAAAGATTCTCAGCAAATGGAGGATAACAGAAATTCCATGCAGGTGACACCAAGAAATTATATGACTTACACAGACAATGAATAGAACATTTACTCACAAAGAGAAGATACAAAGCAAGGTCAGATTTACTAGTGGTATTTGATCCACCATGACCAGTGGGACCCACTCCGCAGCCAATGGAGGGAGATGGTCCCCATTTACCACTCTGATGTAGTATAGGTGAGGGACCCAGCTTCCTCCCCATCAGAAACATATAACCACAGGGTTGGGTCATTTGCTATAGCCAGACTGTCCCCAGTGATTGTTTATACAATACTTTGGGTGAAAGGGAATGTTCCAGTAGGCCACCACCTGCTGTCTTTTGTTTCCAGGCCTTCCTGAGAAAGAAGTGAAGCCATATTTATCAGGCTACCACATCTACTTCTAAGCACTGAGTTTATTTGTGGGTCAAGGGAAGGGTGACAGGCCTCACTCTGACTGTCCCTTCCCCCATTACGTTTTCCTTTGCATATAATCTGAACCTGTAACAAGTTCATTCTATTTCTGTTGACTGATGGTTTTTATTTAGATAAGAGATAGGAATGAGAATTTGTGAGAGGCAAATCTCTTAAAGAGATGTAAATTTTAACTTTTCCCTCAGGCTGATATTTAATCCTATAACCTCCAATTTAAGTTTAAATGAACTCTTGTTTAGCCACTAGAAGAAATTTTGTTAGACATGAAAGACCGTGTAATCTAACTGTTGTTAAATCTCATTAAGGTTGATGGCAGAATTCGGTTCCTTGTGATTGCTGTACTGAGACACCTGTATCTTTGCTGGATGTCAGCTGATAGCCATCCCCATCTTCTAAAGCCATATTCCCTGGTTTATGGTGCCATCCATTTTCTTCAAAGCCAGCAATTTTGTCAAACACATCTCACTCTTCAAATCTTTCCTCCTTCTCTTCTCTCATTTCTCAGCAAGAAAAAGGTCTAAACTTTAAGAACCCATGTGACTTGATTTGGCCCACAGAGAAAATTTAGATTACCCATGGAAATATCATCTCACAGTCTGTACTTTTAATTATATCTGAAAACTTCCTTTTGCCATTTAAGGTAACATATTCACAGGTGCTAAGGATTAGGACACAGACATATTTGGGGGGTAAATCTACTACTCACCAAACTAAAATCTTCATGCCTGTATACTATTATTTTTAGAACTGAATATTCTTTGAACTGTAGTCATATTGAAGGGAAAATATGTAGATTCACTGATGTGAATCATTTTGAAAGAAAGATAAACTTAGTGCCTCATAATGAGCTTTAATGGATAAAATATTTGTATAACCTCTTTGATCTACTTAAATGCTAAAGTTGGTAATTTATCACTTCATTTGCAATATTAATAAGAATTACCTTATTAAATTTTTATTATATTGTTGGGAAGCATAATGTCATTTTATAAATCATACATATTTTTTAAATGTGTAATTGTGTCAATACTTTTGTATAGATTTGCTAAAAATGAATAGCAACCCTTATCCAATGGGAAGATGAATATTAAGGAATACGTGTAGAAACATCACTTGATTATTTATATGCAATATACCAAAAATATCACTTCATAAACTCTAAGAGAAAATGTTTTCTATAATTTTGGAATATCATAGTTATATTTAGTTGGTTTGCCTTTTCTGGCCCAAGTTGTTTTCCTCTTCTCTCTTGTCCTCTTGACATGAGTAAACCTGGTTTCATTTCTTGTGCACCAAGCTTCTCCCAGTCATTAATGCCATCATATGGCCCCACCCTGCCAGCCCTGTCCACTCTTTCCTGGCACCTTCCCCCAACACTTGTCTCACTTCATTCCAGGCAGCTTGGTTTGTCCCCTCAGCCACCAGTTTCCCTCATTTCCCCTTCTTTCCACAGTTCACCTCTTGTGGATTGTTCTCTCTTCTATGTCTTTAACCTCACTTCCAGGCCCTCATTCATGTCATCTCAATCAGTTCCTCACTTCCCCTATTAATTGCCTTGTCCTCCCAGGCTCTCTCACCTTCCTGCTCCTGCCTCACTCAGCTCATATGCCCCACAGCCACTGGCCTTTCCCACCTCCACCATGGGCTTCTGAAATACCATCAACACCACAAAGATGCAAATAAACCCCTATCCAATTAAGTTTCCTGCATGAAGCTACACACCAGGTTGTTTCTTTGACACATAAGGAGAAATGCCAGAAACTGGTAACCCTCAAGCACATTGTGAGCTGGGAAATGGCAGTCATGATAAGTCAATCCTCCTGCCTTCATAAACACTAAAACCTCTTGTAGGAACCTAGAGGGAGAAGAGTCAGTGAGGGATCATAAGACTTTGTAAAAGCATCTCCTTGCCTGAACCCTGAATTATACATGTCCGGAATAAACCCAAACCCATGTGGCCAAAGACAGAAAAACAGAAGTTAGACTGAGTAATCTTTGGAAGTATTTGAGAGAGAAATGAAGTAGAGAATATAGAGGGTCATGCAGCTGGATTGGAGGAGGCAGTAGAATAGTAATTTACTTTCTGTAAATATATAGCCTCAAGCAAAGGCAGTCAGTCTTCAGCATGCCGAGTAGGAAAAAGAGCTCATGTGAAAAAATGGAATCCAAATATAATGCTGTGGAACAGCATCCTCAAATCTTCCATAACACTAAAGGCATAGTGGTCATTAGTAAAATATTCACATACTGCCCTCTTTATTAAATTCAAGCCCTTTAAGACAGTGGTGGCTTCGCAACTTTGGCTGAGATGGATTTATCTATAGCTTAGTCTCTATAATAGTGTTTAATCATGTTCCCCCTTAATGGCATGGTATTGGCATAATAATTATAAAATAATATTGTATTTTGAAGAAATTATAGAAGTTACAGATCTTATATAAAAATTGCAATAACAGTATAAAGAACTCCTGGTCCCCTGACTTAGATTCCCCAAAGGCTATAGTTTCCCTGATGGCTATTGTTTCACCACATTTGCCCCTTAACACAAAATACTGCAGTGTATGTTTCCTCAAAACAGGAACACTATTCTAGGTAACCAAACAGATGAAAATCAGGAAAAAAAACGTAGTTTCTATTTTGTGATCCAACCTATGGATCCTCTTCAAATTTTACCAATTGTCCCTACAGTGGGAAGCTGTTTCTCTGCCCATTTCAGTCCATGCTTCTTCAAACTGGAACTGTTCCTGAGATATTCCTTCATGTCCTTGACAGATTTTGCAAAATCCAATGACTCCAACCTGGGTCTGCCCACTATCTCCTCCTGAGCACACCAAGGCCTGCATTTCAGCAGAACACACCAGTCTGATGCTTTCCTCTCCTCAATGCAGACCATCAGATGGACAGGAAATCCACCCACCCCAACCCTGTTAATGCCAATTTGATAACTGGATGAAATTTCACCAGGATTCTCAACATACACACATACAAATTCTTTTTCCATTATAATGAAATGGAATGTTAAGGGATAAATCCTAAGAACTTTGATATCATGGTCCCCATCCAACTTTATAGAGCACTGAAAAAAATCTCACTATCAATATTACTGTGCTATAGTCTCTCAAAACACATACCTTGCCATTAGAAAATATGAAAATACATAAATAGTCTAAAAATTAGAAGTTATGTGAAATGAATAATCTATACAATTAGTCATCATATATAAAATTTCTCCTTATTTTCTAATTTTGCCATTTTTCTCTTTAATCATTCACAAGTATTTCCTTGTCCACTGAGGAAACAAAAATTTGTAAAGGAAGAGAATGGGAAGTGGATGTGACTCAAGTGGTTGGGTGCCATCTACCATACGGGAGGGGCCTCCTGGTGAAGGCAAGCTAGCCCATGTGGTATGGAGAGCTGATGACCTGCATGACTCTGAGAGCTAGCACAGCAAGATGGCACAACAAAGGGAGAGAAGCAGACACAGAAAAATGCTCAGCAAATGGACACAGCGAGCACAAGTGGCAAGGGGGGTATAAATAAATAAGATAAATATTTTTAAAAAAGAAAGAGAATGCACATATATGCTGAAACTCAGACTGCATATTTTGTATTGACAGCTTAATATATGCAATTATTCTGATTAAAATAGAAAATGCTTGTTTTGTATTTTAAAAACACCCTGAAATCATGCTAAATATCTTCCAATTTATCTTGGATGGATATTCCAGGGTTTTTTTTCCCAGTTGCTGAATTCTCCCAACCAAACCAATCCTAAAACATATCTTGATTGAATTTACATCAGATGAAAATCCATAAATGATATGTTTTTATGTCAAGAAGAAAGAATATTCGTCATAGACAAAGATTTAATTGCTAAAAACACAATAAGGAGGTTGGAAGACAGTGCTCAAAATGGAGTGCTGAGAATCAGTTCTTTGGTAAGGAGTAATTTGCCTAGATCTGTATTATGCTTTATCCTGGACCTCACTTGGTCATGCAGGAATACTAAATATCAAGAACTTCTTCAGATAAATCAGTACTTAGTGATGTGTATAGGAGTCAGGTCTTATCTTGTGTTCTTTTTTTTTTTTTTTACTTAAACCAGAACATTTTAATTTTCATAAAGCATTCTTAAAATATAGACTTTCAAATAAAAGGTGATTTAAAATTTTACAAAAATATATAACAGCCTCTAACTATACAGTTTATTCAATTTAACAGAAAGTCTATTTTCAATTTTTACAGGAATTATAAAACCAGAATCTTTGTGTAGTAATTTCACATATACAATTGCAAATAAGTGAAAATTTTTTATTCTAATTCTTCAAAGTCTCGGAAATGGGAAGGCCTGTTAAGGTGTAGATATATCAGGAAGTCTCCAGGCAGAAACAAATTTACAGTATCATGCATGCCACAAGTACATCAACTGATAGTGATTCCATAAACTTACATTAATAATATTCAAAGCACTAAATGTTGAAGGTGATCCATGAAGAAATTCAGCCACCTGACCAGGCAAAATGTCACATTAAAATTTACAATATTTCTTTGGCTCTCAGGGACTTTTCTCTGGGATTCAATTTTACACACACACACACACACACACACACATACACACACAAAGCTGTGAAATTTGTTGTCAAGAACTAATTGACTCAGAGAAAAATTTGAATTTTTAATATATAATAGATATTAGTCTTCTAAATAGAGAGAACAGTTTATCACCCAGAGAACATCTGCCACATAGTAAAACCTAGAATCTGGTCCCTTTTTTGCCTTTTCTGTAGGTAACACTAATTTGCCCATAAATATGTGGATATTATAACAAGGGGTCCCACTAAGTAGTGGATAAGATGAGGTTCATCATTTTCTGAGTGGACCACACTAGAACCAGTATTGGAACCAATTTCAGAATTAATTTGAGTCCCTCCTTTGTCATTTGGGATGTTTTGTCTGTGTGTAAATACAGTGAGTAGTATTGAAGGATACCAGGATTAGAAAAACCTGGGACCCATTGTCTTCTGAGGTTACACATCTAGGAGATAGAGATGATCTCATATTCACACTGATAAATATAATATACCACAGAAGATGCAGGGTGTCCTCTCTGAATACATTATTGTTCTTTAAGTATTATTCATATTTCATAATGGGCAATAGTGCACATGTTGATGAGAAGTTGATGAAAGAGTTGTTTTTTCCTGGGTTCCCCTTCTCCCCCACCATTCACCCACAGCCTTTGTTGTGATGTTAAGGGAAAATAAGATGTGCATTTCCCAATCAGGAGATCCGCCCATGGCTGATATTTACTCAGCTTGGACTCTTTGCTATTCAAAAAAACACATTTTGTAGAGATGATTCCACCTGCTCTGTATTGTTTAATCACCACCAGGGTTGTGGAAAGTGAATGAGTTTTGGACAATAAGTGCCAGAGAGAGGACATCAGGAATTTCTCCAGAATCCTCAGTGATCTTACATTTATTGCTCCTTCCAGGGGGCTGAGATGAGAATTCCCTATTCTCCTCTCTCATTAAATCCAGTATTTTGTCAGTGGTATCCTTGTTGTGGGATTATTCAAAGATACATCTCACTATTCATACTCCAAGTTCAGTTCCTCCTTCCAAAGAAATCTTCCACATCATATTTCTGCTAAGACATGTAAGGTGCATTTTTTTTTTAAGATTTATTTTATTTACTTAATTTTTCTTTATTTATCCCCTCTACCCCAGATGGTTCACTTGTCTGTCTGCATATTGTTTGCTTGTCTTCTCCAGGAGGCACCAGAAACCAAACCCAGGACTTTCCAAATGTGAGGCAAGTGCCCAATGGACTGAGCTATATCAGCTCCCAACAGGATGCAGGATCTGATGGCTCGTGGCCTCAGCCGGTCATGGAAAGGGTGTGTCTAGCTCATTGCAGCAGGAGGTGGCTTTTTTAGCTCATTGTGGGGGAAAGCAGATTTCTTAGCTTATTGTGGCAGGAAGCAACTTTCTAGCTCTTTGTGGTGGGAGGTGGTGTCTGCTCATCTTCTTTTAGGAGGCTTCTGTACCTGAACCTGGAACCTCCCATTTGGTAGGCAGGCACCCAAGTGGTTGAGCAAAATCTGCTTCCTTGGCATGCAAGGATTTTAATGATTTCAGACATTAATGTCATAATTAAAGACTCAGGAGTATCATTTATGAGGATAAAAACATAAACGCAATCATAACTAATTGAAGATTTCAAGGAAATTTTTCTATATTTAATTGTACTTCCTTTCCTTGCTCAAAACATGAATTATACTTGAAACTAAGGGGCCTTATTATGATTTTATATCTTATTATCATTATTAAATTAAAACATGGCTAAGGATAAGCTTAAATAAAATCTCAATGTTACCTCCTCTTTACAAAAGTCTCTCAAAACAAAATATGTCCTGACAGGCAGGGCTTGAAAGAGATTGTAGTTATTATTGTTATATTTTCATTTGTAAGATAACACCAGAAATTTATGTACTTAAAAGGAATTTCAAATATCAGTTAAGTATTTATTCATGCACAGCAATTTTGTGAAATGGAAAGCATACCAAGAAATAAATTCATTATAAAGTCTTTGTGCATGGTTATTTCAATAGTAAATAAATATCTTAATCATAGGGGGTTATGTGTTTAAAAACTATGTTCAAACCATTATAAGTGTGGATTTCTCATTGAATTCCTTTTAAGTAAAATGGCTGACCAAATAAAAAATATTAATAGAGTAAGGGGTTTTATTGTTCTTGTAGTATCCTTGTTATAAATTTGAGAAATTTAAAGATGGAGAGATCCATTGTTACATCAAAACTTTTCATAGATATTTCCTTGACTGTCTGTTTTAGAAATTATCTTTGAGTTTATTATATCCATTAATAAAAATACCAGTTGTTTATTTCATTAAAAGATATATCAAACCTCCATAACTGACTTTTTCCTCCTCAGAAATCCCTCTAAACAAAATATCTGCAAAAATTAAAAGCATCTTAAAGTTGCTTACCATTACTAGTATCATCCTTTTCACTGACAACAACATGCCTGATGTGGTCCCATGGTCACCAGGGAGTGCTGACACATTGCAACTTTGTGCCCAAGGAGAAGGTGATCAAGGATGTGAAATAGGATACTGATGTCTGAGGATCTGGGAGGACCCAGGACATAGAGACCTGCTGGCCACAATAGCAGAGCCAGTGAAGAAGATAAATTTGGGGAATGGGGTAAACTTCAGAAGAGGCACAGAATGAGTAAGATTCTGTAGACTGAGAATTGCATTTTCCATGGGCCCAAGGGGGAACAGGTGGAGTGGGTAATAAAAGTAAGAACATTGAAGACTGGGGAAAGAAATTATCATAAGACTGCAAAATTAAAATCAAATGTCAATGTACCTTAGGAATCAGCAATGAGTAGAGTGATAAGTAATCCTTGTTCTATTCTTTTAAGTATAATATATATAAATAATAATATTAAAATGTATATTTCTATATGAACCAGAGATATAGTTATGTCTATTTTAGTGTGAATGTTTAAATGACTAAATCTGGTCTACAGTGAGTTTGTTCCCCACTGGCCTCACTGGCTTACACCCAGCCCCAGCTGACTGAGGTGGAAGTATGGTCTGGAGACAAGGCATACAGTGTCATGAAAGAGACAATTAAAACTTTTCCATAATTTGAAAAAGTCAGTATGCTACTTAAATTTTCTATTCATTACAAATGGAATTGTCACCGAATTGTCTCTAAATATGTACATAGATACAAGCATGCATACGTACACATACATATGTATATGCATACCACACAAGAAATAAAAGTTCTTTCAAATGGTTGGATTTAACTCTTTGGGGTATTTTTACTGTACATACTAACATGTGTGGATGAATTCCTAGGAAGACTCTTCACATGGGACTCTCCCTCATGCATTAAAAACAACAAAAAAACAAACAAACAAAAAAAACACCAAGACAGGGTTAAATGCATTTATTGAGGTATTTAGCATTAAGTTTTTCTGTTCTTATTATTAAAAAATCAATTCTAATATAGTAGCGTAAAAACTCCCTTTAATAGCTTACAAATTGGATTCCCTAGCTGTCCTTACCACAGGATTTCCTCAAGAAAATACATATAAATCAATAAAATAATTTTGAGGTGTTTGATAATTAGAACTATAACTATATTAAAATTATATTATATTGTAGCTATTTAATTAATAGTCATAAATGATTCCACTTTAATGTCTTTCAATGTGCTGGAATCCTTATCAATAAAATATCTGCTTAGGAGAATGAATGTGAAGAAATGAAACTTATTATTAGAAATATTAGATTAGAATGTAATGGAGGATTGTTTCTAAAGAAATTTTAAAGGAAACTTAAATAGTTGGCTACTTCTATTGAGAAGTACAAGATAACTAAAAGATTACAAACAAAGGTCATGGAACAATTAATGAAGTGAAGTAAGAGATTAACGATATTAAGAAGACACTGGGAGAACATACTGAAGAAATTGTAAACATACATAAAAAGATAATGGATATGGAGATGATGAATGGCATAATCCAAGAAATAAAAAAAATAAAAAAAAAATAAACTGGAAGCACATAACAGCAGATTTGAACAGGCAGAGGAAAGAATTGGTGATGTGGAACACAGTACATCTGAAATCAAACATAGATAAAAAGATAGAAAAAATCCAACAGGGACTTAGGGATTTGATTGACAATACAAAACACACAATCATATGAATTATAGGCATCTCAGAGGGAGAAGAGATGGGAAAGAGGACAGAAAGAGTGTTGGAGGAAATAGTGGCTGGAAACTTTCCAACTCTATTGAGAGGGATTTGTGTACATGTCCAGGAAGTGCAGAGCACCCCCAAAAGTATAAATCCCAACAAGCCTACTCTAAGGCATATACTTGTCAAACCATCCAATGCTCAAGCCAAAGAGAAAATACTGAAAGGAGCAAGAGAAAAGAGAACCATCCCATACAAAGGAATCTCAATAAGATTAAGTGCTTATGTCTAATTTGAAACCATGGAGTAAGAAGGCAGTGGTATGACCTAGTTAAGGTACTAAAAGAAAAATAATTCCTGTCAAGAATTCTCTATCCAGCAAAGCTGGCATTCAAAAATGATGGCATTCAAAAATATTCATAGAAAAATAGAAATTAAGAGAGTATGCCAATAAGAAACCTGCCCTGCCAGAAATACTAAAGGGAGTTCTGCAGGTTGAAAGGAAAAAAGAGGAGATAGAGAGTTGGAGGAGAGTGAAAGAACAACTAAAAAGACAAAAAGAGAAATAAAAACAATATATGACATACATGAACCCAAAGAAAATATGGCTAAGGTCACCAATTCTTTAAGAGTAATAACCCTGAATGTTAATGGATTAAACTTATCAGTTAAGAGACACAGATTAGCAGAATGGATAAGAAAACATGACCCATATATATGCTGTCTATAAGAAACCCTCTTAGACCCAGGGATTCAAGGAGGCTGTAAGTGAATGGCTGGAAAATAATCCTATAAGCAAACAGTAACCAAAAAAGGGTGGGAACAGGTATACTAATCTTGGAAAAAAATAACTTTAAATCCAAAACTATTGTTAGAGACAAACACAGACACCATATATTAGTAAAAGGGGTAATGTTTCAAGAAGAAAAATCAATCATATACATGCCCCTAACCAGGGTGCCTCAAAGTTCATGAGACAAATACTGGAAATACAAAGTGGAAAAATAGATGTCTATAAAATTATAAGGGGGAATTTAATACACCATAATCACCATTAGACAGAACATCTTGATAGAGAATCAATAAGGAAACAAAGACTGAATAATACATTGGAGGATCTTGGCCTAATAGACATATACAGAATACTACATCCAAATAAATTGGGATACATGTTATTCTCAGGTGCACATGGATCATTCACCAAGATAGACCACATGCTAAGCCACAGAAAAATTCTATATGAATTCAGACAGATTGAAATGATACAAAGTAATTTCTCTGACCACAATGGAATGACGCTGGATTCAGAGGGCCAGAGAACGAGATTAGGCTCAAAGATATGGGAGTTAAACAGCACAATCTTAGAAAAACAGTGGGTTTTTCTGTTGAGGAAATCTCAAAAGAAATCAGTAACTATCTTGAAATGAATGCAAATGACAACATAATATTTCAAAACCTGTGGGATGCAGCAAAAGCTGTACTGAGAGAGAAACTCATAGCCATAAATACATATATCAAAAAAGAAGAAAGAGCTAAAATCAAAGATCTAACTGCACAACTGGAGTTTCTAGAAAAAACAACAACAAACTAACCCCAAAGGATGTAGAAAGAAGGAAAAAACAAAGGTTAGAGCAGAACTAAGTGAAATAGAAAATAAGAAAGCACTAGAAGAAATAAACAAAAAGCAGGTTCTTCAAGAAGCCTAATAAAATTGACAAGCTCTTAGCTGGACTAACAAAGAAAAAAGGAGAGAAGATGCAAATACAGAAAATAAGAAATGAGAAAGTAAATATCACTGCTGATGCCACAAAAATAAAGAGTATCATAAGAGGATACTTTGAAAAATTATATGCCAACAAGAAGTATAACTTAGAGGAAATGGACAAATTCCTAAAAACACACCAGCATTCTACATTAACGAAAGAAGGAATTGAACTCAACAGACAACACATGTAAAGACATAGAATCAGTCATAAAAAACCTACCAACTAAGAAGAGCCCAGGACCACACAGCTTCACAGGTGAATTCTACCACACATTCCAGAAAGAACTAACATCAATCCTAATTAAACTCTTCAAAAAAATAGAATTAGAAGAAACATTGCCTAACTCATTCTATGATGTCAACATCACCCTAATACCAAAGCCAAACAAAGATGCCACAAGAAGGGAAAACGACAGACCAGTCTCTCTAATTAACTTATATGCTAAAATCCTGAACAAAATCCTTGCTAATCATATTCTGCAACACATCAAATGAATTATACACCATGACCAACTGGGTTTCATCCCAAGTATGCAAGGAGGGTTCAACATAAAAAAATCAATCAATGTAATACACTACATAAACAGATCAAAATAAAAAACCACATGATCATCTCTATAGACACAGAAAAGGCAATAGACAAAATACAGAACAACTTCCTGATAAAAACACTGCAAAAGACAGGAATATAGGGAAAACATCTAAATATGATAAAATATATATATGAAAAAACCACAGTTAACATCATATACAAAGGTAAAATTCTAAAAGCTTTCCCTCTATGATTGGGAACAAGACAAGGATGCCCATTATAACTGCTCCTATTTAACATTGTGTGAGAAGTACTTGCTCAAGAACTGAGGCAACAAAAAGATATAAAATGCATTGAAATTTTATGCATTGGAAATTGGAAAACAAGAGGTGAAAATTTCACTGTTTACAGACATGATCCTATAAATAGAAAGCCCTGAGAAATCTATAACAAAGCTTCTAGAATTTATAAATGAGTTCAGAAAATTTGCAGGTTATAAGATCAATGTGTAAAAATCACTAGCACTTCTGTACACTAATAATAAGCAATCTGAGGAGGAAATCCAAAAACAATATCATTTACAGTAGTAACTAAAAGGATCAAATGCTTATGAATAAATTTAACTAAAGAGGTAAATGACTTATACACAGAAAACTAACTAAAGGAAATCAAAGAAGACTTAAATAAATGGAAGAATATTCCCTGTCCATGGATGAGAAGAATAATCTTCATTATGATGTCTATCCTACCCAAACTAATCTAAAAATTTAATGTAATTCCAATAAAAATCAACATACCATTTTTTTTTTTTACTGAATTGGAAAAACTAAATAAAAAATTTAATTGGAGGGGCAATAGGTCCAAAATAGCGAAAGAAACATTGAAAAAGAAAAATGAAATCAGAGGACTCACAATATCTGGCTTTAAAACATACTACAAAGCTACAGTGGTCCAAACTGCATGGTATTGGCACAAGGATAGACATACCAACAAATGGAACTGAATTGAGAGTTGTGATACAGATACTCACATATATAGACATAAGAGATTCAAAAAAGCCACCGATCCCACTCAACAGGGAGAGAATGGCCTCATCAACAAATGGTGCTTGGAGAACTGGATATCCATATCCAAAAGAATGAGAGAGGAACACCATCTCACACCTTATACAAAAATCCACTCAATAAGGATCAACGATCTAAATACAGGAGCCAAGACCTTAAAGACTTTGGAAGAGAATGTAAGGAAGCATCTATAGGACCTTATAATAAGAAATGGTTAAATGAACTTCACACCCAAAGTAGGAACAGTGAAAAAAAAATAGATAAATGTGATCGCCTCAAAATTAAAAATTTTTCCATGTCATATGAGGTTATCAAGAAGTTTAAAAGGCAGCCTACACAATGGGAAATATATTTGGCACCCATATATCTGATAGGAGCTTAATATCCAGCACATATAAAGAAACCCTACACATCAAAAATAAAAAGACAAACAACCCTTTTAAATCATGGGAAAGTGGCTTGTAAAGACACTTCTCCAAGGAAGAAATACAAATGGCTAAAAAGCACATGAAAAGATGCTGAACATCACTAGCTATTAGGCAAATGCAAATCAAAACTAAAATGAGATAATATCTTAAACCCATTAGACTGGTGGCTATAAAAAAAGAAAAAAGAAGAGGACTACAGAGGATCCCTCATCCACTGCTGGTCAGAATGTAGAATGGTCCAGCCATTGTGTAGGACTGTTTGCTGGTTCCTCAGAAACCTAACTATAGAACTGCCATATGATCCAGCAATTCCACTCCTGGGTATATACCCAGAAGAATTGAAAACAAGGACATGAACAGATGTATGCACACCAATGTTCAGAGTGGCATTATTCAACATTTTTTAAAATAAATTTTTATTTATTTTTTAAGAAGATACTTAGATTACATAAATGTTACACAAAAATTATAGGGATTCCCAAATGCCCCACCTCCCACACCTCCCACAGCCTCCCATATAAACATCCTTCATTAGTATGACACATCACCTGCAATGGATATACACATCCTGGGGCTTTACCATAAAGCATAGACCATAGTTCACATTGTAGGCCAACACTCTCCCACACAGTTCTACATGTTATAAGATGATATGAAATGGCCGATATCTGTCATTGCAATATCACTCAGGATAATTCCCAAGTCCCAAAATAGCCCCTGTATTACAACTGCTTTTCCCTCTCCCTGCCCCAGACCTTCCAGGGGCCACTGGCTCTATATTAATATTGTAATTTCTTCCATTGCTTGAGTCACAATATGTTTATAACACAATACCAGTAATTCCACTCTAGTCCATAGCTCTTCCCCCCATCCTGGGGAGTCTGGGATGGTGATGTCCACTCCACCTCCAAGTGAGAGGGGGCTTATATCCCTTGGATAAGATGGATGGGATTATCCTGCCTGCAGCTGCAGACTCTCTCCATTCCATGGGATGTCTGTTGTCCATCATCATCTCCCCACCTAGTGTCCTGGGTGAGTCCATTGTGCTGTAGAGTAGGACTTGCAGCTCCACTGAGATTCTGGGCCCAGCTGGCACATGGACAGTAAAAAGGCTTCAGTCTCTGGATGTACACCTACAAACTCGAGCACCACATATGGGTTTGAATAGAAGGGAAAGGTGAACCCTGTGCAGGGAAGACATATTTGAGTCCAACTCTGTCACTATCAGGAGCACAGATTCCAAAGTAGGGACCACTGATAAGGCACCAAACTTGGGAGCTATGTGCCCTGACATAGGACCTGGGTGTCTCCAGAGACATCAGGAGCCCCTCTATTTGGGGTGATATTCACTTTGGAAACCTAGGAGGTCCTACTGAGATGTGCATAAGCGTTACCTCTGGGATGACCTCCTGATTCACTTTAAAGTCTCTTAGCCTTATGAACTCATTTGTCTTTACCATTTCCCCCTTTTATTTGAGGTCTTTTTCCAGTCATATTGCCAGTTGGCACTTGGTAGTAATCCCAGGTGCCAGGGAGGCTCTTCCCTGGGAGACATGTCCCACACTAGGAGGAAGGTAATGCATTCATATGCTGAGTTTGGCTTAGAAAGAAGTCACATTTGAGCAACAAGGAGGATCTCAGGAGGCAACCCTTAGGCACCCCATAACAATAAGCTAAGTTTCAATTTCAAGAGCAAAGCCTCATAAGGCTAGTCACCAATAACAAAGGCCCATCAGTGGATCATCCTCCTTTGCCAGACCATGCACTTGGGGGAATGTTGCTACTCCCTTGGAGAATATGGCAGTGCTCTCCAGGAAAGGAATTCCATATTCTCTCATTTATTGAGTGATTCCCCACCCACTGTGACATTGCCCCATGAACATTTGAACAATTTTATATGCATTGTATGTGTGTTCAGATGAACTTCATCCAATGCACTCCCCATTCCTGTCAACCACCACCAAGAATCCTCTCCCACCCCAGTTGTAACACTTCTGTAATCCAAACTTCTTTAAAGATGAAGCCAATACAAAAGCCAAATACAATTCATGGGAAAATGAAATAATACTGAGAAGTTTAAATGAAAGAGATAAAATACATGAAAACAACAACAACAAAAAAAACTAAAATTAAAATAAAAGTAAAAGATTGGGATATTCAAAAAATGAAAAATAAAAAAAATTTGTTTAATTAAAAAAATTTTTTTTTGACATTTTGTCTTTTATCACTGCAATATCTGGTGTCCAGTCTGTACCGTGGCAACTTCCACCTCTCATTTCCCAGCAACTCACTATTTTTCACTTTGTTTTCAAAGAAATTTTAGGTCACAGCAATGTCACACACAGAATACAAGAGACTCTCATATACCCAATCTCCTCCCCCTTTCCTCACCCCATATTAAAGCATTTTTGTATGTAGGACCTGGGTGTCTCCAGAGCCCTCAGGAGCCCCTCTGTGTGGAGTGATATCCACTTTGGTGTTCTATGAGATCCTATTGAGGTGTGCATAAGCGTTACCTCCGGGATAACCTCCCGACTCTCTTCGAAGTCTCTTAGCCACATGAACTCATTTGTCTTTACTTTTTCCCCTTCTATTCAAGGTCCTTTTACAGTCATATTGCCAGTTGGCACTTGGTGTTAATCCCTCATTGCTAAGGAGGCTCAAGAGATTGATGCCTTATCCGTGGGCTATACTTTGGAATTTGTGCTCCTGAGAGTGACAGAGTTAGACTCAAATAAGTCCTCCGTGAACATGATCCATCAGTCCCTTCTATTCAAACCTATATGTGGTGCCAGAGTTTCTAGATGTCCTTCCAGAGACTGGAACCTTTGGCCTGCCCATGTGCCAGCTGTGCCTGGAATCTCAGTGGAGATGCAACTTCTACTCTACAGCTCAATGGACTAACCCAAGTCACCTGGTGAGGATATGATGATGGACAACGGCCATCCCAGTAAACAGAGTCTGCAGCTGTAGGCAGGATAATCCCATCTATCGTACCCATGGGATATAAGCCCCCTCTCACTTGGAGGTGGAGTGTACATCAGCATCCCAAACTCCTCAGGATTGGGGGAAGAGCTATGGACTAGAGTGAACTCACTGGTATTATGTTGTAGACATATTGTGATTCAAGTAATGAAAGAAATTATGAAAGTGAGGTATAGCCAGTGGCCATTGGACAATTTTGGGGCAGGGAAGGGAAAAGCAGTTATAATACAGGGGCTTTTTCAGGACTTGGGAATTATCCTGAGTAACATTATAATGACAGATATAGACCATTTTACATCAGCATATAATATGCAAAACTGTGTGGGAAAGAGTGTGGTCTACAATGTGAACTATGGTCCATGCTTAATGGCAACGTCCCAGGATGTGTATATCCATTAAAGGTGATTTGCCCCACTAATGAAAAATGTTTTTGTGGGATGTTATGGGAGGTGTGGGAGGTGGGGAATATGGGAAACGTAATTTTTGTGTAACATTTATGTAACTAAGCATCTTTAAAATATATATTAAAAAAAAAAGAACTGCTGTTAAAAGTGTGAAGACTGTAAAACAATATAGAGAAGCATTTATGTATTAAGTGATAAAAACTCAAGTTGTGCATACTCTATAACTATATGACAACATAAAATTGGAGAAGAGCTCACAGAAACATGAAAACTGATATTTCAATATTAATATTGTGAATTTGTATTTCAAAAAATTTTTATCAGTGCTACTGTAATAATTACTTCACAATAAATACAGTTTTTATTAAAAAAAACAGTTTTGTGTGTGTGTGGTAGCATTGTTATAACTGATATACAGATAGTGAAATATAGCTACTAAATATTTTCAATGGTTTACAGTATGGTTTACATTTTAGACTATACACTTTTATAAATTTTGATCATATTTATCATGTCCTGTGTTCATCACTTTAAGGTAATGAAAAACATTTCCACTGCTCACTAAATACCCCCTGTTTGATCTATTCTGTTCCTCCCTCCCCATGCCCCCGGGGCCCATGATGACACCCTGGTTTGACTCATTGGATGACAAGATTCATAGTTCCATACAACAAGAGGTCTTGACACACTGGTTTCTCCTCTCCTATTAGGAACCACCCTTACTCTTGAGAGACCCCCGCCTGTCTATTTCTGAACAAATTGGTCCTCCTAAAGATGGGAGTCCATCTCCTTCCTGCTCATTATGTGTGTCTCCACCCACTGATACAACACATTATGACAGGATGAACACTCACACACTCCCTAGGAGCCTGTTCCAGATGTGTCCTGTCCCAACTGCCCCCACAACCAACACCCTAAACCAGTGAAACTTCCTTGTCATATTTCCGTAAGAGCATTCCTACCTCAGTACTTTCAACCGCATACCCACAAATCTCAAGTGTTCACCTGGTCCCTCTTCCAACTTTACCCCTAGAATCCTGGGTATTCTAACACACCCTTCCCTATCTACCCACCTGTCAACCTTGCACGACCAAACCCAATAATATCACTACCCACATGTCCTATCCCTTCAATATGTAACTACACTCTACCAATTTACCATAGATTATGTCCATATGGGTAAAGGGTCACAACCTTCTCTTCTGTTTCTCCTTTTTGTAAACTTAACTTCCAGAAATAGCTCTCTGAGACTGCTCAATATCCTTAATTCATATCAGTGACCTCATGTACTGTTCATCCTTTAATGCCTGGCTTGGTTCACTCAACACAACGTTTTCAAGATTCATCCATGTTAAACCATGTGTTAGCACTTTATTCCTTCTTACAGCTGAGTAATATTCCATTGTATATATGTACCATATTTTGTTTATCCATTCATCTGATGATGGGCACCTGGGTGGATTCCAGGTTTTGGCAGCACTAAACAATGATGCTATGAACATTGGTGTACATACATCTGTTTGTGTCTTTCCTTTCAATTCATCTGGATATATACCCAGCAGTGGAATCACTGCATCAAACAGATGATCTATAGTTAATATTTTGAGGAAACACCAAACTGTCCTCCACATTGGTTGAACCATTCAACAATCCCACCAGCACTGGATGAGGATTCCCAATCCTCCACATCCTCTTCAACACTTATAGTCTGCTGTTTTTTTAATAGCTGCCATTCTAATGGGTGTAAGATGGTATCTCATTGTAGTTTTGATTTGCATTTCCCAAATAACTAGCAAAGTCAAGCATTTTTTTCATGTGCTTTTTAGCCATTTGTATTTCTTCCTTGGGAAAGTGTCTTTTCAAGCCACTTGAACATTTTCAAAATGGCTTGTTTGGATTTTTATTTTCTAGGTGTAAGATTTCTTTATATATGCAGGATATTAAGGTCCTATCATATAAATGGTTGCCAAATATTTTTTCCCATTGGGTAGGCTGCCTTTATATTTTCTTGATAATGTCCCTTGAGGTACAAAAGTTTTTAATTTCGAGGAGATACTATTTATCTATTTTTTCTTTTGCTGCTCATGCTTTCAGTGTGAAGTTCATGAATCCATTCCCTATTACAAGGTCCTGGAGCTCCTTCACTACATTATCTTCCAAATTCTATGTGATCTTAGTTCTTATATTTAGATCTTTGATCCATCTTGAGTTGACTTGTATAAGCTGTGAGATGGTGTTCCTCTCTCTTTCTTTTGGATATGGATATCCAGTTATCTAAGCACCACTTTTGAAGAGGCCATTTTCTCCCACCTGAGTGGGATTGGTGGTCTTCTCGAATATCAGATGACTGTATATGTGAGGATTTATATCAGAACTCTCAATTAGGTTCCATTGTTCAGTATGTCTATCCTTGTGCCAATACCCTGCAGTTTTGACCACTGTAGCTTGGTAATATGTTTTAAAGCCAGGTAGTGTGATACCTCCAACTTCACTTTTTCTTTTTCAATATGGCTTTGGCAATTCAGCTCCTATTTCCCTTCCAAATAAATTTTCTAGTTAGTTTTCCCAATTCCTTACAAAATATCGTGTGGATTTTTATTGGGATTGCATTAAATCTGTAGATTAGTTTGGGTAGGATACACATCTTGATGATGTTTAGTCTTCCTATCCATGAACAGGGAATATTCTTCCATTTATTTAAGTCTTCTTTGATTTCCTTTAACAGTGTTGTGTATTTTTCTGTTTATAAGTCCTTTACATCTTTAGTTAAATTTACTCCTAGCTATTTGGTTTTTTTAGTAACTATTGTAAATGGTATTTTTTCTTGATTTCCTCCTCAGATTGCTCATTATTGGTGTACAGAAATGCTACTGATTTTTGAGCATTGATCTTATAGCCTGCGACATTACTGAACTCTTGTATAAGTTCTAGAAGCTTTATTGTAGATTTCTCAGGACTTTCTATGTATAGTGTCAGGTTGTCTGCAAATAATGAAATTTTTACTTCTTATTTTCTAAATTGGATGCCTTTTATATCTTTTTCTTGCCTCAATGCTCAAACAAGTACTTCTAAAACAGTGTTAATTAGGAGTGGTGATAGTGGACATCCTTGTCTTGTTCCCAAACTCACAGGGAAGGTTTTTAGGATTTTACCTTTGAAGATGATGTTAGATTTGGGTTTTCATATATACCCTTTATCATGTACAGAAAGTTTCCTTCTATTCCTATCTTTTGCAGTGTTTTCATCAGGAAAGTGTGCTCTATTTAGTCGACTGCTTTTTCTGCACCTATAGAGACAATCATGTGATTTTTTTCTTTCAATCTCTCTATGTTGTGTATTACATTGATTGATTTTCTTAGGTTGAACCATCCTTGCATACCTAGGATGAAACCCTGGTCATGGTGTATAATTCTTTTGATATGTTGTTGAATGCAATTAGCAAGTATTTTTTGAGGATTTTAGCATGTAAGTTCATTAGAGAGATTGGTCTGTAATTTTCATTTCTTGTGGTATCTTTGTTTGGTTTTGGTATTAGGGTAAGGTTGGCATCATATTTGGTTTAGTCAATGTTTCTTCTACCTCTATTTTTTGGAAGAACTTCAGCAGGATTTGCGTTAGCTCTTTCTGGAATGTTTGGTAGAAATTACCTGTGAAGCCATCTGGTCCTTTGCTCTTCTTAGTTGGGAAGTTTTTAATGACTGAGGCTATCTCTTTACATCTAATTAGAGAGTTGTGCTCATCAATTTCTTCTATCATCAATGTAGGATCATTGTGAGTTTCTAAGAATGTGCCCATCTCCTCTAAATTATCACTTTTGTTGACATAATTTTTCAAAGTATCCTCTTATGATACTCTTTATTTCTGTTGGGTCAGTAGTGATATCCCCTTCCTCATTCCTTATTTTTTTTATTTGCATCTGCTCTCTCTTTTTCTTTGTTAGTCTGGCTAAGGGTTTGTCAATTTTATTGATCTTCTTGAAGAACCAGCTTTTAGTTTTGTTTATTTTTTCAAGTGCTTTATTATTTTCTATTTTATTTACTTCTGCTCTAACCTTTGTTATTTTCTTCTTTCTACATCCTTTGTGGTTAGTTTGTTGTTCCTTTTCTAATTTCTCCAGGTTTGCCATTAGGTATTCCATTTTAGCTCTTTCTTCTTGTTAAATATATGCATTTAGGGCTAACAATTTCCCTCTAAGCACAGCTTTGCCTGCATCCCATAGGTTTTGATATGTTGTGTTGTCATTTTCATTCATTTCAAGGTAGTTACTTATTATTTTTGAGATTTCCTCCTTGACCCACTGTTTTTCTATGAGTCTTTTGTTTAACTTCCATATGTTTGTGCCAAATCTGGTTCTCTGACCCTTTCTGATTTCCAATTTCATTCCATTGTGGTCAGAGAAATTACTTTGTATAATCTCAATCTTTCCAAATTCATTGAGAGTTGTTCTCTGGCCTAACATGTGGGTCTATCTTGGATTATGAGCCATGTGCTCTTGAGAAGAATGTATATTCTGCTGTATTTGGGTGTAGTGTTCTGTATATGTCTATTAGGTCCAGCTCCTCTAATATATTATTCAGAGTGTTTGTTTCTTTACTGATTCTCTGTTGAGATGTTCTGTCTAATGGTAATAATGGTGTATTCAAGTCACCATTATAATTGTAGAGACATTTATGTCTCCACCTAGTTTTACCAGTGTTATCCTCATGTATTTTGAGGCTCCCTGATTAGGTGCATAAATGTTTATGATTGTTCACTCTTCTTGAGAGATCACCCCTTTTACTAATATATAGTGTCCATCTTTGCCTCTTACAATAGTTTTGCATTTAAAGTCCATTTTGTCTGATATTAGGATAGCTACTCCTGCCTGTTTTTGGTTATTGTTAGCTTGTAAAATTGTTTTCCAGCCATTCACTTTCAGCCTTCTTGAATCCCTGGGTCTAAGGGGGGTTTCTTGTAGACAACATATAGATGGATCATATTTCCTAATCCATTCTGCCAATCTGTGTCTCTTGACTGGTGAGTTTAATCCTTTAACTTTCAGTGTTATTACTCTCAATGAATTTCTTACATCAGCCATATTTTCTTTGGGTTTATGTATGTTGTATGCTGTTTTTATTTCTCTTTTTGTCTTTTAAGTTTTTCTTACACTCTCCTCCAACTCTCTCTCTCTCCTTACTTCCTGTCAACCTGTAGATCTTCCTTTAGTATTTCTTGAAGTGCAGGTTTATTATTGGTATACTCTCTTAATTCCTGTTTATCTGTGAATATTTTGAACTCTCCATCATTTTTGAATACCAGCTTTGCTGGATAGAGAATTTGTGGCTGGAAGTTTTTTTCTTTGAATAACTCATCTATGTCATACCATTGCCTTCTTGCTTCCATGGTTTCAGATGAGAAATCATCACGTAATCTCATTGTGCTTCCCTTGTATGTTAATGTTCTCTTTTCTATTGCTGCCTTGAGTATTTTCTCTTTGTCTTGAGTGTTGGATAATTTGACAAGTATATGTTTTGGAGTAGGCCTGTCAGGATTTATACTCTTTGGGGTGCACTGTGCTTCTATGAACATGTGCATCCATTTCCCTCAAAAGGGTGGGCAAGTTTTCAGCCATTATTTAATTCAACACTCCTTCTGTCCTTTTGCCCTCCTCTTCTTTTGGAATGCCTATAATGCATCTGTTTGTGCATTTTATGTTGTCTGTTAAATCCCTAATTCCCTGCTGGACTTTTTCTATTTTCTTATCTATCTGTTATACTATCTGTTTGATTTCTGATGTACTGTCTTACACATCACTAATTCTTTCTTCTGCATGTTCAAATCTGCTGTTATGTGATTCCAGCATCTTTTTAATTTCTTGGATTGTGACATTCACCACCATCATATCCCTTACCTTTATATGTATGTTTACAATTTTTTCAGTATGTTCTCCCAGTGTCTTTTTGATATTTTTAATCTCTTCCTTCACTTCATTAAGTTTGTCCGTGATATTTGTTTGGGCAGCTTTGATTAGTTATTCAATGTTCTGCATCTCTTCATGGTTTTTAGTTTGTTCATTGGACTGGTCCATGTCTTCCTCTTTCTCAGTATGGTTTGTAATTTTTTGTTGCCTTCTGGCCATCATATTATCTTGATGGGTTTATTCAGTTGATTAGCTTCTCTCTCTGCTCTAGAGTTTTATTTAGCTAGTGGTTCTGTGTGTGTTAAGGTTTCTCTTTGACACTTTGTTCTTCTTGTTCTATTTCCTTGCTGTGTTCTATGCTCCCTGAAGGAAAAAGATTAGGGCCAGAGGAATCAAAAGAGGTAAGAAGGGAAAAAGGGTAATATTAATAATAATAGGTTAGAAGAAGAGCCATATAATAAGAAATAAAATGAATATTTAACTCATGTGGGAAGTGTAGAGTAATAGGGAAAAACAAATTGGAATACCTACAATGGAGTGGCAAACCAAATAGAGAAAAATATATAGAATGATTTAAAAGGCCAGAAAGATGAGGAGAGAGAGAAAGAGTAAAGAAAGGGCTGAAAGGAAAAAGTTAATTAAAAAAAGAAAAAAGAATAGACAAGATAGAAATTGAAACCAGTGACTTTGAGTACTAATGAAAAAAGGTGGAATGTAAGAACCACAACGGAAAGCAGAAGATCAAAAGATGAAGGAAGGGGAAAAGATAGCATTTGTAGACAGAATCAATATACACAGAAAATGGTAAATCAATGAAGAAGAAGCACAGCAAAGAAGAAACAAACTTGCATCACCCAATTTAAAAAACACGGGGAGGGGAAGAGGAAAGAAAAGCATGAAACAAACAAACAAACAAAGAAAAACCAAACACACAAGAAGGCAGTCAAACAAGGCTAACGAAGAACTGCGTTCCTTCTTGGGTCCTTGTGGTGCCTTTCAGTCTCCCTGTGTTCATCAATCAATTGTCCTGCAGGCTCCACTCCGTAGATTTAGAGGCAGACTTTAGTGGGTAAATTAAGTTAATTTTCTTTTAAGTAAACTTTTTTTTTTATTTTGGAGAAATAAAGTACCCAAAAGAAGTTAGCACAATAATAATGTCTATGTTTTCCCTGTCCTACACTATCAGCTGGATGTTAGATATCCTGGTAAATCACTACTCTTAGAGGAGCCAGGAATCAAACTAGGGACCTCATATAATCAAGACAGAAATTCCTCCACTGAGCTAACTAACTAATTGGGTCAGTTAGCTCTTCAGAAATCTATTTAGTCACTTTCCCCTGTGAAGGTTTTACTCTTCTGTGGCAGCAGGATTCAGCAGGCCTCATAAGCAGTTACCCCCACTTCTCTCCTGGTCAGGTTGAGTTCCCCTTTGAAATTCAAATGGAACCCTGATGACAGAGTTCACCTCACTGACATGGTTTACAACCCTGTTCTAGACTACCCCCACTTCCCAGAGGACCCTAAATAGGCTTGTGGAAACTTATTAATCAATACCCACTGCCTGACTCCCTTAGGGGAGTTGAAATTCCGATTATCTTAAGTGCAGAACTATTAAATTGGCTGACTCCACCCTCTCTTAAGCCAAGCCTCTGTATCACAGAGCAGTTAGGTAAATCAGGCTTCCTCAGCAGATTTACCTCTCCCCTCAGCCCGGCACTACTTCAAGTCAGCTCGTGTGCCTCCCCAAAGGTCCAAGGGGGTCCAGGCAACCCATCCAACAGAAAGGAAATCCCTCTCCATCCCCTGCCAGAACCCTCCCACCCTTGGAGAATGCTTCCTTTCACTGGTTTGGCAGTGGGAGTCAGGACTCACCCTAGCCCTTTGCCCTGATGGTGGGGCTTAGTGGTCCACATTCACGATTCCCAGCTCCAGAAAAATTTATGGTTTTATCTTGAACAATTCACCTCCCTGTCCAGCTCCCTCCAGATCTATGTACCAAAGGCTCTCACTCCATGGACTTCCAGAACAGCCCTCTCAGGCAAGATTCTGTCCACAGTCAGCCATCCTCTGCAAGAGATATGGTGAGTGCCCACCTAAACTGATGCCATCTTGCCTAAGGTCTGCCCCATTATTCACTATTGCCTGAAGTTGGAATCAACCCAAATGCCCATCAACAGATGAATGATAAACAAAATGTGGTACATATATAAAATGGAATATTAATCAGCTTTAAGAAGGAATACAGTGCTAACATATGGGATAACATCGATCAATCTTGAGGATCTTATGTTGAGTGAAGCAAGCCAGGCATTGAAGGACAAATATTACATGACCTCACTGATATGAATTAATTAAGCAAATCAGGCAGACTCAAAGAGTTCTGTTTGGAAGATAGGTTTACAGGAAATAGAGAGGAAAATATTTGTGAGCCAATGCCTATATGGGCAAAATCTGTGAAAAGGTGGAAGTGTGTAGTGTAGTGGCAGTGAAGTGATATGAAAGGAGTGTAGTGATGCTATTGCTTTGGGTGGTGCAGGTTTGAAAAGGGGGTAGAGTGGAGAGGGTGGGTTGGAAGGTCCATAGAATTGGGGAGAGGGTTGGGGAGGGATCAGGTGAACACTGGGGATTGGCATGTATGTGGTTGAAAATACAAAGTTGGGAATGCTTTAATGGCAATATGACAAGGAAGGGCTACTGCTTTAGGGTGATGGATATGGGACATTCTGGGTAGGGCACTCCTGGGGCAGGCTGCTAGAGAGTGTGTGAGGATCATTTTGTCATAATGTGTTGTATCAGTGGGTGGAGACCCACATAATGAGCAGGAAGAAGTTAGACTCCCAAACCAGGGAAGACTGATATGTTCTAAAACAGAGTGTTGGGAGTCTCTCGAGAGCCTAGGCAGTTCCTAATAGGGTGGGACAAACCAGTGTGTCAAGACCGCAGTGTTGTTGCAAGTAACTATGTATCCTGTCATCCAAGGAGTGAAGCCGGGTGTTCTCTGTGGGCCCTGAAGGGAGGAGGAGGGAGGAATAAAATAGATAAACAGAGAATATAGAGTGGAAAATGGAAGTGTTCTACATGATCTTGCAAAGATGGACAAAGGCCATGGTAAACATCAAAATTTATAAAAGTGAGTTCTCTAAAATGCAAACCATAATGTAAACCATTGACCATGGTTAATAGCTAAGTTTCACTATTTGTATATCAGTTGTAACAAAGATACTATCCACATATAAAATGGTATTAATAGGAAGGGGGAAAAGGGAGGGGATGTTGGGTATATGGGAGTCCCCTGTATTCTGTATGTGACTTTACTGTGACCTAAAACTTCTTTGAAAACAAAAAAAAAAAAGTAAGTCACTGGGGGATAAATGTCCACTGTACATAGAGGACAACAGATATTACTGTGGTGAAAGGCAAAATGCCAAAAAAAATTTTAAAAATATTTTTCGTTTTTTTAATGTCCGAATGTTTAAATATTATTTAATTTTAGTTTGTTAAAAATTTTATGTATTTTATTTCTTATATTTAAAACTATCATTATCATTTCATTTTCCTATTAATTGCATTTGGCTATTTTATTGGCTTCATTTTTGAAGAAGCTGTGGATCACAGAAAGTTTACAATTGGTGTAGGGGAAGATCATTTGTTTGGGGTATCAGAGATGGGGGATACATAGGAGGAAGTTCACCTGGACATACATATAAGGTATATAAATGTGCTGAAATGTTCAAGAGGCAATGTTACAGTGCGTAGACATTCACACAATAACTGAAAAAAAATATTGAATACTCATCCTGGAAAGCTCTGCCACACTCTCTAAAGGAATAGCATCAAGAATCCAAGTACAGGGGCAATGACTAGTGAAGAAGATGGTCCATAGATGGGCCCATTGATGACTATGTTTATGAGGCTTTACTCTTGAAATGGAAACTTTGCCTAGAATAGGGTGCCTAAGAGTTACCTCCTGAGAGCCTCCTTGTTGCTCAAATGTGGCCTCTCTCTAAGCCAAACTCAGTATATATATGCATTTCCTTTCCCCCAGTGTGGGACATGACTCCCAGAGATGAGCCTCCCCAGCGCTGAGGGATTACTACCAAGTACCAACTAGCAATGCAACTGGAAAAAGATCTCAAATAAAAGGGGGAAGAGGTAAAGACAAATGAATTTATATGGCTAAGAGACTTCAAAGTTAGTCAGGAGGTCATCCCAAAGGTAAGCTTATGCACATATCAGCAGGATCTCATAGACTGTCAAATTATATACTAACCCAAACAGTGGGGTCCCTGAAGGCTCTGTAGACACCCAGGTTCTATGGTCAGGGCATATAGCTTTGGAATTTGGTGCCTTGTCAATGGGCTCTACTTTGGAGTTTGTGCTCCTGAGAGTGACAGAGTTAGACTCAGTTATTGTTTCTGTACACATGGTTCATCTATCCCTTCTATTTGAACCAATAGTTGGTGCCAGAGTTCATAGGTGTACATCCAAGAGACATGAATCTTTGGGCTGTTCATGTCCCAGCTGGGTCCTGAGCCTCAATGGAGTTGCAACACCTACTCTCCAGTTCACTGGACTCACCCAGGACAAATAACAAGAAGGTGAGGATGGTAAACCAACATACCAAAGAAATGAGAAAGCTTACAACTACAAGCAAGAGAGTCCCATCCATCAGCTGTATGGAATTTAAGACCCTCCCAATTAGAGGTGAGCGGACCATCACTGTCTCAGAATCCTCAGGATTGGGGAATGAATTATGGACTAGAGTGGACTTACTGGTATTATACTATAGGCTTATTATGATTTTAGCTATGAAAGAAACTACAACATTGATGTGGAAACAGTGGCCACTGTTGGCTCTGAAGGCAAGAAGAGGAAAAACAGGTGTAATATGGGGACTTTTTCATGACTTGGGAATTGTCCTGAATGACATTACAATGACAGGTATAGGACATTATATATCTTCCCATAACCTACAGAATTGTGTGGGAGAGACTATAAATTACAATGTAAACTATAATCCATGCTCAGTGGCAATACTCCAAAATACACTTATCAATTGCAATGAAAGTACCACACTAATAAAAGAAGTTGTTTATGTTGGAAAATGTGGGAGGTAAGGGGAGTGGGGCATATGGGAATCCCTATATTTTTTTAAGAAACACATAGGTAAACTAAGTATCTTTAAAAAATAAAAAAATATATTTAAAAAATTAAAAGATTGCAGTTATTGTTATAATACTCATGCAATAAAATAACATGAATATATTTCATTACAAGGAAGTTTAAAATCACTTTGGATCTTTGTTCTCTTGACAGAAATCCTTCCAAAAAAAATACCTACCAGGAATTATTTTTTAAAAATTTATTATGCTACTATTGTAATTATTCTTTAGAAAGAAACAGCTTCTTGTAGAAATTGCTGAATCAAGGCAATGAAAAACAAGATGAGCCAGAAAGTCATTGTACAATAAGTTAAGAAAGTGCTCAAAGACGGTGAGATAAAGAAACAGAAACAGCTTCATGGGGCTCCCAGTGACCAAGTCATGTTTAATATTAGCATCAAAATAAATAAATATAGCAATAAAATTGGAGTTCACACAATTGTTACTGCAATTTCCTCATCTTAAAGGGTTCCTAGTCTCCACCTGTTCTTCCTGCTATTCCCTTTTCTGCACATCACAATAACTGTTCTCCTAAGTTAAAATTAAACTCTTAAATGGCAAACTGGAAAGATAGAGTACTCTCTCCTTTCCCAGAAAAATAGCTATAGGATAGGCAGAAATGGCCAGGGGAAAATGTTCTAGGGTTTAGGACACCAGGGGATGGCCGGACACTGCCCAGAAGAGAGGGGGCAAAGGAAAAGGATATCACCAGAAAATCTGTGATTAAACCTGCAGATGGAGCTGCCAGTTCTCTCCCATACCCTATAAAATTTTTAAATTCTCAGGCCTTGAGGCTTTAGCTACAGAAAAGGGAGACACAGGGACCCATTTCCTGAGGAAATAGCAGAAAGGGGGACACAGTCTAAGGCTGACTCAGCTTTTCGCCCACAGATTTGGTCTGTTGTGTCACAGGAGCCCTGCCAGACCAGGAGGGGGCTTTGGCAATGTTTGCCTTTGGAGCCAGCAGGGGACTAAAGAGATCTATCCCCTCAAACACTCTTCCTATTTACCAGGATTCATTGTTAAGGATGCAGATGGGAGTGGAATTATTTCCTATGAAAGAAAGGAGAGGGGCCTGCCAGCAAAGGTTGGAAAACAATCTCTGGGAAAGTTTTAATTACAAGGTTCTTAGGCTCCAGGCAGGATCCTCTACCACAATGATCCAGTCCCTGTTGCACAAACAGACTCCAAACAGGCTTTGAACTTAGGAGGCTGCAGAAGATCACCATTTGCTGGCAGAACAAGGAAGTACATGTGAGGAAATTAAAAGTAATTATCTGAGAGGATTTTTCAAGCCTTTCCAGCCTCCCTCCCCAAAGTCCTTGAAGCATGTATACAACCCATTACTGGATCCAGGGCCCAGATTTGAGCAGGTGACAGGAACAATCCTAAAGACCCAGAACAGTTTGAACCAAGAATCAAAAAAACATCAGTAACATACAGCTACCCACCACTCAAAAGAGAAAGTGAGAATCAGAGTAAACTTATTGTAGCCCTTGGGCAATTTAATGTAATTATGAATTCCAAAAATAAAATTGTATCATGCTTGTAAACTGGTATGCTAATCTGGGCATGATTAAATTATGATTAGAGCATTAACTGGGCCACATCAGGAGGGCATTTAGCCAAACCCCTTGGTGGATGGGGGAATCAAATATAAAAGGCAAGGCCAAAGACAGAGAGAGCAGTTTTGATGTTGGAGTTTTTATATTGGAGAGAAAGCTCCAGAAGAAGAGAAGTGAGACATTCACTTGATAGTCTACAGCTGAACTTGTGGAGGAAACAGAGGAGCTAAGCCCGGAGAGAAAAGCAGCCCCAGGAAGAGTGGAACCCAAGAAGCCTGAACCTTGGCAAATGTCAGCAGCTATCTTGCTCCAACATGTGTCAATGGACTTTGGTGAGAGAAGAAATTTACACTTTATGGCTTGGTAACTGTGGACTTCTATCCCAAATAAATACCCTTTATAAAGACAAACCCATTTCTGGTATTTTGCTTTAGCACCCCTTTGGCTGACTAATATAGAATTTGGTACTGAGGAGTGAGGAAGTGCTTTTGCAATTACCAAAAGGTTGGAATGGTTTTATACATGGGTAAGGGGTATTTTTTGGAGGAATTGTGAAATGCCTGATGGAAAAGGCCCAGATCACTTTGAAGAAACTGTTGATAGTAATATGGATGCTAAAGAGACTTTTTATGATGCCTTAGAAGTAAATGATGAATCTATTATTGCAAACTGGAGGAAAGGTGATCCATGTTTTAAAGTTGCAGAGAACTTAGCAAGGTTAACTCCTGTTGTTATATGGAAGACAGAATTTGAAAATGGCAAACCGGTGCATTTAGCTGAAAAACTTTCCAAGGTAAACTCAGAGAATGTGGCTTGGCTTCTCCTTGCAGCTTATACGAAAATACTAGATGAGGAAAATACACTAAGGACTGAACTTCTGGGCACAAAGAAAACAGAAACTGATTCCAGAACTTCCAAGTTTCTGGAAATCATATTCCCAGATGAAAATGTACCATTTGAAGACTTTACTAAACTTGGAACTTGTAAGTCAGAATTGAAGATGCAGTTATCTTGGAAACACTTGTGGAAAGTCTTACTGTATGATGCCTTACACCCCTGCTTCCTGCAGACTAAACCAATAAAGTTTGTGAGAGAACTGTATGAACAAAACCACTCTCAGCTTGGACAAAAGAGGACATAGAAAGAAAAGATTGAAGGAGAAAGAGCTTTAAGAATAAACCCATGGAAGCTGAGATCTGGAATTAAAACATTGCCTTGGGCCAAAAGGGGAGTCCCACCCATGTGTAAAGAGAGGGTGAGTTTGCCCCAGCAGTTGAAGAGGTTAGATGTTCCCACCCTATGTTCTGGGAGAGTTTTGCCTCCCCAGGGTGCAGAGAGGGTGAATTTGCTTCAGCAGTTGAAAAGGGTGTATGTTCCCACCCGATGTTCAAGAAGAGTTTTGCTGCCCCAGTGTACTGGGATGGTGGAGCACATTCCTCAAAGATTAGGGCAGTTAAGATCAGCACCCCATAGGTCTAAGAGGGGTGCTCTTGCCACCCATGGATTAGAGAAGGCCAGGTGGCCAACCCAATGCTCTGAGAGGGTTGAACCTGTATGTCAAACTTTAGGGGGAGTGTTGTCTTCACCTCACTGTACTCAGGGTGGCTAAGGCTCTAACCCAAAGATTGGGAAAGGTGTGGCAATCACCCCACACTCTTGGAGGGTGACGTCTGGAGCTTGGTCAACACACAGATGCTTGATGAGGGTGGAACCAAGAAAATGGTCTTTGGGCAAGCCTGTGGAAAGGGTGGGTCCCCATGTGGCCCCAAGGTGAAGAAAGCATCATCTTAAGAATGACTCAGACTTTGAAATCGAATGGAGGATGCCCTGCAGGTTTACTGGACTGTAGAGGATCCATGACTCATGTTTAACATCCCAATGTCTCCTTATGATAATGAAAATGTTTACCCTTTGCCTTTCCATTTGTATATTGGAAGGAGTTAAATGGTTTTGTAAGTTTCAGAGGTCTATCATAGACACGGCCTTGCCCCAAGACAAACTGTATTTCTTTAAACTGCCTATGATATGATTTTGTACTTGAATTGTTACTAATTTAAGGCTTTTTAAATATTGAAATGTTTTTTTGGAATTCAGAGGGTGGAGTGTAGCCATTGGGCAATTTATTGTAATTATGAATTCCAAAAATATAATTGGATCATGCTTGTAAACTTGTCTGTTAATCTGGTCATGATTAATAATGTTTCGAGCATTAACTAAGCCACATCAGGAGGGCATTGAGCTCCACCCTTTGGTGGGTGGGGGAATCAAATATAAAAGGCAAGACAATAGACTCAGAGAGCAGTTTTGGTGTTGGAGTTTTGATGTTGGAGAGAAGGCCCCAGGAAAAGAAAAGTGAGCCTTTCACTTGATAGTCTACAGCTCACCTTTTGGAGGAAACAGAGGAGCTAAGACTGGAGAGAAACACAGCCCTGGGAAGAGAGGAACCCAAGCAGCCTGAACCCTGGCAAACATCGGCAGCTGTCTTGCTCCAACATGTGGCAATGGACTTTGGCGGGGGGGGAGTGAAGAAACTTATGCTTTATGGCCTGGTAACTGTGGACTTCTACCACAAATAAATACCCTTTATAAAGACCAACCCATTTCTGGTATTTCACATTAGCACACCTTTGGCTGACTAATACACTCATCAAAATCAGATACCTAGAAATCAGCAAAAAATTACAACCCATATTAAGAAAATGGGATAAATGGCCCGAGCAAAGGAATCCATCAAAGCCCCAGATGAGACACAGGATTTGAGACAACTAATCAATGAGATTTATGCAAATTTCCAAGATGAAATTAATGAGTTGAAAGACAATATGACTAAAGAGATAAAGATCATCAAGAAGATACTGAGTGGGAAGCAGGTGTGGCTCAATGGATAGAGCTCCCGTTTACCATGCGGGAGGCCCCGGGTTTGCTTCCTGGGGCCTCCTTGTGAGAGCAGGCTGGCCTGCACCGCATGGTGGGCTGATGCAGCAGGACCTCACAGCAAGGGGGAGATAAGCAGACACAGAAGAAACACACAGCGAATGGACACAGTAAAACACAAGCAGCAAAGTGTGGATAAATAAATAAATAAATCTTTTAAAAAAAAAAAGAAGAAGATACTGAGTGAGCACAAAGAATAATTTGAAAACCTGAATAAAAAATAACAGAGCTCATGTGAATGAAACACACAATATAGGCATATAAGAGCAGACTCAAAATGATAGGAAAAAGAACAAGGGATACAGAAAATAGAACAGCTGAAATTGAAGAGAGAGAAGAATGGAGAGAGAAATGAATGGAAAAAGCTCTCTAGGGGTTCAGGGAGCTGAATGATAACATGAAATGCAACAACATACATGTCATGGGAATTTCAGAAGGAGAAGAGAAGGGACAAAGGGCAAAAAAAGTTATTTGAGGAAATAATGCCTGAAAATTCCCCAACTCTCATGAATGAAATGAATTTACATGTCCAAGAGTGCATCTTACCCCAATCATAATAAATCCAAATAGACCTATTTTAATTCACATACTATTCAGAATGTCAAACATCAATGATAATGTAAAAATTCCAAGATCAGCAAAGGAGTTGCAAACCATCACATAAAAGGGACACTCAGTAAGGCTTAGTTCAGATTTCTTATCAGAAACCATGGAGGTGAGAAGACAGTGGTATGATACAATTAAGTTCCTGAAATTGAAAATTTGCCAGGCAAGAATTCTTTATTCATCAAAATTATCCTTCAAATATGAAGGCGAGTTTAGTATATTCACAATCAAATAGAAACTCAGAGTTCATTAAAAAATCATCTGCCTTTGGAGGAAATATTAAAGGGAGCCTACAGTCTGAAAGACAAATATATGAGAGAATATTGGAGGAGGGTGGAGAAACAAGAATAACAGAAAGGATAACAAAAAGAGTAAAAAGATTGTCAAAAATAAGTAATGACATACAAAAACTGAAGAATAAATGTTAAAAGTAAATTAAACATTTACAGAAATATCATTGAATGTGAATGCATTAAAATCCCCAATCAAAAGATATAGGTTGACAGAATGGATAAAAAAACATGAGCCATCTCTACGCTGCCTACAAGAAATGGACCTTAGATCCAGGATACAAACCTGCTGAAATTAAAGGTTGGGAATAGATACTCCTTGCTAACAGTAAACAAAAAAGAGCAGACTAGAGAAACTAATATTGGATGAAACAGACTTTAAATGAAAAAAATTATAAGAGATACAGAAAGTCATTTTATATTAATAAAAGGAACAATCCACAAGGAAAGAGTAATAGTCAATATTTATGCACCTAATCAGGGTGCCCCCAAAACATGAGGAAAACTGTGGCAAAACTGAAGAGAAAAATAGACATCTCTACAATAATAGTTGGGGACTTCAACATACCACTCATATCATTAGATACAACAGCTTGGCAGAAGATCAAAAAGGAAACAGAAAACTTGAACAATATGATAAATGAGCTAGACCTCACAGTCATAAACAGAAGAATACACCCAAACTCAAGGTTTATACATTTTTTTCAAGTGCTCATGGATCTTTCTCCAGGATAAACCACATGTTAGATGACAATAAATATAAAAAGTTTGAATTTATACAAGGCACCTTCTTAGATCATAATGAAATGAAACTGGAAATCAATAATAGACAGGAAATAGGTAAATTCTCAAATGTGTGAAGGCTGAACAATACATGTCCAAATAATCAGTGGGTCAAAGAAGAAATTGTAAGTGAAATTAGTAAGATATTGAAACAAATGAAAACAAGAACACAACTTATGAAAACATATGGGATACTGCAAAAGCAGTCCTGAGAGAGAAATTCATAGCCTTAAATGCCAATATTAAAAAAAGAAAAGAGAGCTAAAATCAAACATCTAACTGAACAACTGGGGAAACTAGGAAAAAAACAGCAAACCACTCCTAAAGCAAGCAGAAGGATAGAAATAATAAAGATTAGAACAGAAATAAATGAAATTGAGAACAAAAACCAGTAGAGAAAATTCATTAAAATCCAAAAGCTGTTTCTTTGAGAATATCAACAAAATTGATGAACCACTAGATAAACTACAAAGAAAAAAAGAGAAAAGATGCAAATAAATAAAATCAGAAATGAAAGACATGAAGTTAAGACTGACCCCCACAGAATTAAAAAGGGATCATAAGAGGATGTTATGAGAAACTGTATGACAACAAACTAGACAACCTAGATGAAATGGACAAATTCCTAGACATGCACAACCTACACTGATGCTATAAGAAGTACAAGAATTTAACAAACTCATCACATTTAAAGAGATTGAGCTAATAAATGAGTTCAGCAAAGTGATAAAATACAAGATCAACATGCAAATATCAGTAATATTTCTCTACCCTAGTATTGAACAATCTGAGGAGGAAATTATGGGGAAAATTCCATTATAATAACAACAACAAGACCCAAGTACCTAGGAAAATTAGCCAACACATTTTATGAAGCCAACTCCACCCCAACACCAAAAGTCAGATACAGATACTAGAAGAAAAAAAAAAAAAGAACACAAACCAATCTCTCCAATGAACACAGATGCAAAACTTCTCAACAAAATACTTGCAAATGAGGTAGTAGATGTGGCTCAAGAGTTTGAGCACCTGCTTCTCACATGGAAGGTACCAGATTTGGACCTGGTGCCTCTTAAAATGAAACAAACAAAAATAAAATAAGCAAAAATAAACAACAAGCAAATAAATAAAAAACCAACTCAGTGGTGCCAATGTGGCTCAGTGCAGGAGCACCAGCTTCACACATACATGGACATGGGGTTCAATCCCTGGCCCCAGTACTTGAAAAAAAAATACTTGCAAATAGAATCAAACAGCATATCAACACAATTATACACCATGACAAAATGGGATTTATTCCTCGTATGCAAGTGAGGTTCAACATAAGAAAAACAACAAATGTAATACACCACATTAACAAATTAAAGGAAAAAAGCATACAAGGTCATCTCAATCAATGCAGAAAAAGCATTTGACAAAATCCAGCATCCTTTCTTGATAAAAATACTTCAAAAGATAGAAATAGAAGGAAAATTTCACAGTATGATATAGGGCATGTATGAAAAATCCACAGTCAACATCATTCTAAAGGGGAAAGGTTGAAAGCTTTCCCTCTAAGTTTGGGAATAAGACAAGGATGCCCACTGTCACCACTTTTATTTAACATTGTACCAGAAGTTCTAGCTAGAGCAATTAGACAAGAAAAAAAAAGTGGCATCCAAATAGGAAAAGAGGAAGTAAAATTCTCACTATTCATGGATGATATAATCATACATTTAGAAAATTCTGAAATATCTACAATAAAACTACTTGAGCTAATAAACAAGTTCAGCACAGTGGCTTGAAAGAAGATCAACATGCAAAACTCAGTAATGTTTCTCTACACTAGTTTTGAACAATCTGAGGAGGAAATCAGGCGAAAAAATCCATTTACAATAACAACAAAAGGCTCAAATACCCAGGAATCTGTATAACCAAAGAAGTAAGGACCTATATTCAGAAAAGTACAAAACAATGTAAAAAGAAATCAAATGAAACTTAACAAATGGAAAAACATTCTGTGTTCATGGATTGGAAAACTAAATGAAATGAAGATGTCAAACGTACCCAAATTGATTTGTAGATAAAAATGCAATACCAATCAAAATTCCAACAGCCTAATTTACAGAAATATAAAAGGTTATTACCAATTTTGTGGGGAGAGGAAAGTGCATGTGAATAACCAAAACATCTTAAAAAGAAGAGCAATGTGGGAGGAATTTTACTGCCTGACTTTGAAACATATTATAAAACTATAGAATTCAAAGCAGCATGATATTGGCATAAAAATAGACACATTGATCAGTGGAATATAAATGAGAGTCCAGAAATAAACCCTCACCTCTAGAGCCAACTGGTTTTTATTAAATTTACCAAGTCCATGTTAATGGGGCAAAACAAATGGTGCTGGGATAACTGGATATTGAGAATCAAAAGAATGTAAGAGGATCCCTATCTCACCCCCTAAACAAGTATTAACTAAAAATGGATCAAAGATCTAAATATAAAAGCCAGGACCTGCTAAAGTCTCCAAATGGCTTCTCTATTTGCCACTGACACTTCCACAACATTGGATCTGTTGTATCATATGACCCAAGTGGCAGTGTAGCTTGTATAGCAGCCTAGACTTGTCACAAAGCCTCCTCTTGTTCTAGCCCTCACTCAAAACTTTCTGGTCACTCAGTAGATGGGCCAGAGTAGAACACCCAAATGAGGAATATATTTCCTCCAAAATCCAAAGAAACCAACTAAGCATTGTGACTTTTTTTTTTTCTATTTGGTCGTAAGAGAGGTCAGATGCAACAGCTTATCCTTCACTTTGAAGCAATATCTCAACATGTCCCACATCACTGGACACCTAGAAATTTCACCAAGGTGGAAGACCCCTTTATTTTTGTTGGATTTGTCTCCCATTCACTCTCACACAAATGCCTTACAATTAAGTCTAGAGTCATTGCTACATCTTGCTCACTATGTCCAATCAGCATGATATCATCAGTATCAATATAACTGTAATGAGTTGTGGGAGGTAGAGAGAATTAAGGTCCCTGCAGTCACTATTATGACATAGACCTGAAGAGTTGATATACCCCTGAAGCAGGACAATGAAGGTATATTGCATGTCTTGCCAGCTGAAAGCAGTTTCTGGTGGTCCTTACTAATTGCAATTGAGAAAAAAGTATTTGCTTGATGAATAGCTCTATACCAGGTACCAGAGGATGTAATGATATGACACCTGGAACAGCAGCTGCAATTGGAGTCACCACCTGATTAAGTTTATGATACTCCACTCTCATCCTCCAAGTTCCATCTGTTTTCTGCATAGGCCAAATAGGGGAGTTAAATTGGTATATGATGGGTGTAGCAGTTTGGCATTATTTATGAATTCCAAAATTACATATTGTATTATGTCTGTAAACAGGTCTGTTCCTCTGGTTGTGATTAAATTATGACTAGGGTTTATATTTGGCCATGTCAGTAGGGCATTTGATCCTTACCAATTGGTGGGTGGGGACTCACAGATAAAAGAGATAGCAAAGGACAGATCTGAAGTTCTGATGCTGAGTTTTTTACCTAGAGTCCTGGGAAGTAAGCACACAGAGGATCTTGGTCATGAGGAAAGAGAAAAGGCCTCAGGAAGAGAAACAAGCTGTTCACCTGATAGTCTACAGCTGGCCTTGTGGAGATAGCAGAGCCGCTGAGCCCAGAGAGAAGCAAGCCCTGGGAAGAGAGGAACCCAGGAAGCCTGAACCCTCACAGACATCAGCAGCCATTTTGCTCAAAATGTGGCAATAGATTTTGGTGAGGGAAGTAACTTACACTTTATGGCCTGGTAACAGAAAGTTTCCACACCAAATAAATACCCTTTATAAAAGCAAACAGATTTCTGGTATTTTCATCAGCAACCCTTTGGCTAGCTAATGCAGTGGGAATCACCACCCCTGCATCCTTCAAATCATTGATGGTGGCACTAATCTCTGCAATCCCTCCAGGAATCCAGTGTTGGTATTTTTTAAATGATTGATAACATCTTTTATTAACACTCAAAACTCTACATCATTATAATAGGAAAGTAATTGTTTCTCTAATGACTAATTACATAAAAACTACCTGTGACCTAATAAGAGTTTGATGCATATCTTGGAGACAGAACATCAGCTTACTAAGATCATTAGGGTATGACTGATAATGAGAAACTGTAATTTATAAAACATTTTCTGAGGAACTTTCCCAAACAGTAAACCCTTTGAAACTAAAACAGAAAATAAAACTTATGTTTATACCTAATTTTAGCTATAAATCACAATACACATAAATCTCATTTGAAATTTTATGCTTTTGATATTATTTTTTCAAAGGTTCCCAACAGAAATTCAAAGATCATGCAGAACCTTGGGATTTTGGAACAAAACCCTGCCGTTTCTACAGATAACTACTCTCCTTTTGAGAAAAAACTTTGGCTCTGCTATTGGGCCTTAGTATTCCTGAATGTTTAAGCATGGGCCACAAGTTACCATGAGATCTGAGTTGTCTATCATGAGCTGGGTATTGTCTGACTCACTGAACCATTAAGTTGGGCATGCACAGCAGCACTCCATCATAAATTGGAAGTGGTTTATATGAGATAGGGCTCAAGCAGTTCCTGAAGGCACAAGTAAGTTATGTGAGGAAGTGGCCCATAGTCCCATAGAGCCATAGTCAGCACTCTGGCCACATTACTTTCTCTTTCCCAGCCCATAGTTTTGGCCTCTTAGGGAGTTCCTTAGAATCAGTTGACAGAGAAAAAGAAAATTTGGGCCTGCTTTACATTGGTTCTGCATCATATTCAGGAACCACCCAAAAATGGAGAGCTGCAGAACTGCAGCCTTTTTCTGGTACATCCCTGAAGGACAGTGGTGAGGGCAAATCTACCCAGTGGACAGAACTTCAAGCAGTGTACCTGGCTTTTCATTTTGTTTGGAAGAAGAAATGGTCAGGGTAGTATTTGTACACTGATTCATGGGCTGTTGCCATTGGTTTGGCTGGATGGTCATGGACTTGGAAGGAACATAATTGAAAAAGTGGTGAGAAGGAGGCCAGGGGAAGAAATAATTGGATAGACCTTTCTGAAGGGGCAAAAAAAAACATGAAAGTATTTGTTTTCCACATGCATGCTCACCAGAGGGTGAATTCAGCAGTGGAAGAGTTTAATAATTAAGTGGATAAAATGACCCATTCTGTGGCTAGCACTCAGCCTCTTTCCCCAGCCACTCCTGTCATTGCCCAATAGGCTCATTAATAAAGTGGCCATGGTGGTAGGGATGGAGGTTATGCATGGGCTCAGCAACATGGACATTCCCTCACCAAGCCTGACTTGGCTACAGCACTGCTGAGTGCTCAATCGGCCAGCAGCAGAGACCCACACTCAGCCCCTGATTTGGCACCATTCCCCAAAGTGATCAGCCAGCTACCTCATAGCTGGTTGATTACATAAGACTACTTCCATCATGGAAGGGGCAGTGATTTGTTCTAACTTGAATAGCCATATATTGTGGAGATGGGTTTGTGCTCCCTGCATACAATGCTTCTTCCAAAACTACCATCTGTGGACTTAACAAATGTCTTATCCACCACTATGGTATTTCACATAGCATTGCTTCTCCTCAAAGAACCCACTTCACAGCAAATGATGTGCAAGAATGGGTACATGCTCATGGAGTTCACTGGTCTTACCAGGTTTTGCATCATCCTGAAGCAGCTGGATTGATGGAACAGTATAATGGCCTTTTGAAGACTCAATTACCATGCCAACTAGGTGGCAGTACCTTGCAGGGCTGGGGCAATGTTCTCCAGGAGGCTGTGTATGTTCAAAATTAACATCCCCACTATGGTGCTGTTTCTCCCATAGCCAGGATTCATGGGCCCAGGGGGAAATGGGAGTGGCACCACTCACTATTACACCTAGTGATCCCCCAGGAAAATTTTTGATTTCTGTCCCTGCAACATTAAGCTCTGCTGGCCTACAGGTTTTAGTTCCAAAAGGAGTGCTTCCACCAGAGAACATAACAATAATTACATTGAACTGAAAATTAAGACTGCCCCCTGGATGCTTTGGTCTCTCATACTTCTGAATCAATAGGCAAAGCAAGGAATTAATATTCTGGATGGGAGGATCGATCCTATCAAGGGGAAATAGGACTGCATCTACAAAATAGAGGTAAAGAAGAGTTTGTCTGGATTGAAGGAGATCCCCTAGGGTGTCTCTTAATACTACCATGCCCTCTGATTAAAACCAATGGAAAATTGCAATGACCCAATCCTGACAGGACTAATAATGACCCAGACTCTTCAGGAATGAAAGTTTAGGTCACACCACAAGGCAAAGAATGACTGCAACCTGCGGTGATTTCTGAGGGTAAAGGGAACATAGAATTGGTAGTGGAAGAAGGTAGTGATAAATATGTACTTCAACCATCTGGCCACTTAAAGGGAATGAGGACTGTATCGGTAATGAATATTTCTTCCTTGTTTTGTTATGAGTATGTTTGTATATATACATAAGATGAATATCTTTGTTTCTTTCCTTAACCTTTCACCTTATCATATGACATAAGTTGTATTACTTTCATGACATAGTATTTTAGGATGTCATGTTTAAGAGTGAACATTACCGAAGGACTTGCACCATATTCTGGAGGGATTCAGTGCTTTTCTAGTTGTTCATAAGATAGTTGAATATTTGTTAGGCATATATATATATATATATATATATATATATATATATATATATGCTATTTTTTATATCTAGAGACTAAATATGGTTTAAGGTACTGCGTATGGCTGCCAAGTTGACAAGAGGTGTACTGTCACGGTTAGGCTAATGTGTCAACTCATCCAGTTAATGTTGCCCAGTTGTTTGATCAAGGAAACACTGAGCTAATTGTAATACAAGGTCATTGCATGTACTTTAATCATTAGATAGGTGATTGCATAGATGACTGGTTACATTGATAATCAACTGAGGAGTTTGCTGGTGCTGGTGTGGATTGTAGAGACAAGGAAGCAGAATACAAAATATAGCCCCCAACTGCCAGGTGGGAATACAAGGAGGAAAGGATGGGAAGGTTACTGTGCAAATTGTAGTCATTAAAGTGTCTGTCTTGAAAGTTGCTGGAAATTCAAAGTTGAAGGAAAAAGGGGCATGATGCATTTCATCCCATGCATCTTGGAAATTGCTTCTGCAGATGACAAAGACATGCCCAGATGGTAGATGAAAAAATGAAGTCATCACTGGTCTGACCCTCTGTTTCATTATGTTTGTGCAGGACTGTATGCAGGGGCAAGTGTGTCTGCAAAGACACTGATTTGTAGGCATGCAAGGACTTGCCTGATGTACATGCAGTGAATCTGTGTTCATGTATGCATTGTGGTCTTGGTGGTGGTGATAGGAAATCTTGGAGAATGATGTAACCAGGACTCAGGTTATGGAAGATGGAGTCAAAGCTACAGAACAGGGCCATGGAAAGGAGAAATCCCAAGGGGTGTAGACATGCCACTTGAACCCTTCCAGACCCTGGGGCTTCTCCAGGTAGGACAAACCACACTTGGTCCAACTCTCAAAGCCGAGTGGATGGGACAATGGTGTGTTTCTGAGGTCCCTGGGCAGCAAGGCCCTTCACAGAGCACTTCTAGCTGCACCCTTGACAGCAGGGACTTCCAGCCATGGGAAAGCCCAAGGGGGGGGGAAGAGTCCCCAGATTGTCACCAGAGAGCCTTTCAAAGAGAGAGAAACCCTCATTCTGAAAGGATGAATGACAAGTGATGCTGCCCTGTGCTCCCTGAGAGCCACAGATGTCCTATGGACAGAATTGAGGATAGACTGGGCAATGGACTCAGTTTTGATAGAAGGATGGTCAACAGGCTGGGTGAGGTGGCCACCTGGGGAAGGCAGTCTGCAGGGCCTTGGGATTGTGAATGCAGGGGTGGCTGATAGAGACCACTGCACAGAGAATCAACTTTTAAATCACTTTTGGGAAAACCAGAGAATTTCCCTCACTCTCTGGTCTGTGGGTGCTTTCACTCTGAAGAAGCTCAAATCCATTACCCAACACTCACCAACCAATGTGGACTAAGACATTCTAGAAGCCTCCTTGAGATTATTCAATGATCCAGGAGAGGTGATAAAGAGGCACAAGTTGGAGATGACAAATACACATAGTGTGTCTGAGCATATGATGTAAGGGAAGGAAAGTCTTCCTGAGCCCCTGAAGAGAGGGCTTAGAAGTCACCATGGCAGGATCCCTAAAAATAGGTGGGGTGCTCAGGGGAGCTCATCCAAAGGGTGGCCAGACAGCTCAGGAGCCAGATTCCAGGGTCCCAATCCTAGACCTGCCACCTCCTGACTGCATATCCTTTTGCAAATGACTTACCCTGTATGTGCCTCAGTTTCCTGAACTTCAAAGGCCATACACCTCAGAGAATTTTACTGAGAGCTAAGTGAGTTACCCCATGTCAGCAAAGGGAAGGGTGCTCCTGCATGTCTTCAAAGCATCAGTCACTAGGCTATATGGTAATGCAGTGGCGGGGGGTGCTGGAGGAATTTGGAGGGTAAATGGTGGATGGGTGGGCATCCCCACTTATGATGCTGCTCAAGGGCCTTCAACCAGGATCCAGATGGTAGATGAATGGTACCTGGATCTGCAGCTTGAGGAAGAGAGCAGATGGGACTCATCCTGCAAGGTCAATCCAGGGCCACAACTTCCCAACCCCCAGCTGATGTGCACAGAACAGATCCCAGAGTCACCAACTTGACATAATTAGGGGACATTTCTGGGTCATTTGCTAATCAGGGTTATTGCTGGGCCACCTGCCACACCTGATATCAGCTCAGGCACCAGCAAGATCTCAGGATGGAGAAGCCAAACTATAAGCCACTTATAATAGTATATATGTGAAGCTCCTGTGAAATCTTATTATAGGAAGACTTTTTGAATATGTAACACAGAACCAAACTATGCAGGTGAAGATTGTTAAATATAAATGCATTAAAATTAAAAGCATCTGTATGGGGAGTGGCTGAGGTTCAGTGGTTGAGCATCTGCTTCTCATGTATGAGGTACCATTTTCAATCTCTTGTACCTCCTAAAAAGATTATCTGAAAAACAAAACAAACAAAGCCACAAATAAAATGTAAAGACAAGTCACAGAGGGAAAAATATTTGCAATGCTCATGTTGATTCTAGAATTAGTGTCCAGAATATACTAACAGTTTTGTAAATCACTGATTAACACTTAGCAGCACAGCTTGGGACAGATGGCCAGAAGAGACATCAAGGGCAACAGATCAACATGGGTGAGGGATGTGCATGGGCAGCACACAGGAAAGAAATGGAATGGCCAAAAAGCCAGAGGAGACACCCAGTCTCATGGCTAAAAATGGAAATCAAAATAAGTAACAGAGGCTGGCAGGGAAAGACCACAGGATGGCCAGAAAATGGCTGCTGCCTAGAGCTGATGACACCCTTGATCTGAGGATGCAGAGACTTCTGGTCCCTAGATGATGGGGAAAGGCAGATGGGGACCATCTGTGATTTTATGTAGACAATTTATGTAAACAATTGTCAGAATTTCTGTTTATTCCAAGCAAGGTGTTAAAGTATCAATAACTGTAGGGTGGAAAGTAAGAGCAAAAGAGATTGCCGCTAGGTGTCGCTGTTGGATAAGAATTGTTCCAATAGTCACAATTCCCAGAGGGTCAAGTGACTGGGATTTTTACACTGGAGGAGGGACAGGGACCCTTCAGGAAAGGGGCTGTGTGTGCCCCTGTAGGTTGGCTACCTGAGCCTGATCTGTGACTTATGTGAGAACCTCTCTTTTCCTGCTGATAGCTCACCTGGCCCTAGCCTGACTGTTAGTAGGAGCCTTGGATGAGCCTTGGTTTGCTCTGTAACTTGGGCAAAGGGGCTTCAAAGTAAAAAATATTCCATAATTCTGTGTGTTAAAATGGCATCCCCAGGGCAGAAGATGCACTCTAGATCTATTCTATCTCAGCTCAAAGAAATGCTCTCTCCATTGAATCATCTCCATCTTTTTAAAGAAAAACCTGGCCTTATGTATTGTTTGCCTGTTGACATCTGTCTTGGCTATCAGCCTGCTCTGGACAGCCCTGTCACCCTCCTTTTGTATGTAAATACAGGGGTGTTCTGAGTCTTTAGTGTTACTAGTCAATTACCTCTCTCTTTCTCTCTTTTTTTCTGAGATGAAAGGGACCACTCAGACCCCACATTACTCTTAACAAGCAGTCTGCCCTTTCTCCTCAACCCCCTCTCATGTTTTCCCCTGTTGATTATCATTTGTATTTTTTTCCAGTTTTTGGTGACCAAGAACAAAACTGCTTAAATATTTGTGTAGAAGATTTTATGTGGAAATAAACAGATTTTGTGTTCACTTGAGTATAGTGAATGGTTTACCAGACCATTTCTTAAGTGTATGATTTACTTCATAAGAAATTGACATTGTCTTCAAAAGTGGCTGTATTGTTTTGTTTTACATTCACATGAGTTATAGGTATGAATTCCTGTTTTTCTGCATTCATGCCACTATTTTGTATTCTCATTTTTTTTCCAAAGGAGTGTGTAGTGGTATCTCATGAGGCTCTAATTTGTATTTCCCTCATGACTATGTTGAGCTTTCCTTCATATATTATTTCCCACCCATATATCTTTTTAATTAGGTACTATTAAGACCATTTAGCAATTTTTAAATTGGAATGTTTGTATTCTTATGGTTGGGTTTTAAGTGTTCTTCATATATTCTGGATACAAGCTCTTAGATATGAGATGTACATATATATTCTGTAAATCTGCTTGCCTTTTCTGTTTTTCTCTAAACAAATGCCTTTAAGTTTAAGGAAGTCAAATTCATAAGTTTTGTTTTTCATGTTGTTTTGGTATTCCTTGTCCTCTTGAACAAAATCTTCAAGTATTCTTTAATTCTCTGATTAAGGAAAATGTTGAGTTTCAGTTTCCAGTTTGGATCCCCTTTCAGGGCCCTGTTTAACATTTCATGTGGTAATGGAGAAAATTTGTGGTTCCTGCTGACTAGACTCATGGGCATCCTTCCTTCTCTGTCTAGGGCAGGGGTTCTTAACCAGGGGTCCATGTGCCCCCACAGGATCAATGGAAAGATTTCAGGTGGTCTGTGAGCTTTAATAAATTTTGAATAATCCTAAAATTTAATTTAAGGACATGCCTATGTTTAGTGTCATAAAAATATCTGCCACTATATTCTGAGAAGAGGACCATGGAACAAAGAAGTTTATGAACTCCTGGTCTACAGTGTCCCACTAATTTTGAGTTTTAGTTTCTAGTTTGGGCTCCCTTTTGGATCTCTTTGGGGGACCTGCTTGACTTTTCATGAGGTGACAGAAATCTATGGTTCGTGCTGACCTGACCGGTAGATAACTGTCTCTCTGTTTGTGATTGGACCTTATAACCAGTGCTTATTTAGCTTTGTAATAAACTGTAATTTTTTTCTCAAAGTGATTGTACCATTTTACATTCCCACCAGCATTGTGTGAGGGTTCCAGTTCCTTCACATACTGGCCAACACTTGCTATGTTCAATTTTTTTAAATTTTAGCCATTTGAGTTGATGTGTTATGATTTTAATTTGCATTTTCCTAAAGACTAATGGCTTTGTGCATCTTTTTTAAGTGCTTATTTGACATCAATACCTTGCCTTTTAGTTAAAGTGTTTGAATATTTTATCTATTATTTTACTCTTTTTTTTTTTTTTTTTT
>JAQZBX010000945.1:0-20199 GCA_029593785.1 Cabassous unicinctus | reverse complement strand
TAAGAAATCTTTGCCTAAGTAAAAAACATAAAGATTTTTCATTGGTTTTCTAAGGGAACTTTTAGAATTTTACATTTCACATTCCAGTCGGTTACCAGTATGTGATTGTTTGAACACTATTTATTGGAAAGCCCATACTTTCTCCAATGAAGTGTCATACCATATCTGCTGAAAATCTATTAACTATATGTATGAGGTTATTTCTGGTCTCTGTATTGTGTTTCAAGGATTGGCTTGGCTATGTACTTGCCAAAGCCACATGGTCTCGAGTACTGGAGCTTTAAATTGCGTCTTGATGATAGGTAGTTTAGGTCTTCTAAATCTATTCTTTAATTTCAAAGGTTTTTTGGCTATTCTAAGTTATTGTCATTTCCATAGAAATGTTTAAATCTGCTCCTTAGTTTCAGAAAAGCCTGCTGGGATTGTACCTGATTGCATCAAATCTACAAATCAATTTGGGTAGAACTGAGACCTTACCAATACTGTGTTTTGGAGTCCATTTACACAGGCTCCCTCTCCATTTAATTACTTTTCCTTTCTTTTAGAAAGGTTTTTAAAATAAGTGATCAGTGTACTGATCTTGTTCATCTTTCAGATTCATAGATGTATTTATTTTTTATTTTTGAGGACATCAAAAATAGTATTTTTTATTTTCCTGTCATTTCATTGTAGTATATTGCAATGCAATCTATTGGTTTTTATTTTTATTTTTAAATAAGTATAGATTCAGAGGAGTTTGCAAAGATAGTATACTAAGATGTCTCATCTACCCTTGACCCAGTTTCCACTAATATTAACTTCTGACATGACTATACTACAATATCAAAGCCAGGAAATTGAAATTGGTACAAAATGTGTACAGTTCTTTTTTCTTTCCTATTTTTTCACAAGTATCATTTTGTCTAACCACTATGTCATGAAGGTACAGAACTAAACAGTCCTTACATCATACCCACTTCCCTCAGATCCCCACCCCCACCTTCATCATTCCTAATCCCTGGAAAACACTAATTTGTTTTCTATCTATGTAATTTTGTCATTTAAAGAATGTTATATAAATGGAATCATCCAACATGTGACTTTTTAAGATTGGATTTTTGCTTGGCATAGCATCTTAAGATCTGTCTATGGTGTTGTGTGTATCAATGGTTTATGAATTTTTTTGCTGCTTTGTATTTCATGGTATGGAAGGACCACCATTTGTTTAAAAGTATAACAATTAAATGACATTTGGGTTGTTTCCATTTCAGGGTTATTACCAATAAAGCTGGTATGGATATTCATGTTTTTTTTTTTTCAACATAAGTTTTGATTTCTGGCATGAATACCTAGGAGGGCAATTCTTGTGTCTTATGGGAGCTGCATCTGTACTATAGTTCTTTGGGGGGCTTCTTTTGTTTTGTTTTTAAGATACTATCTTCCAGAGTGAATGTTCCAGTTTACATTCCCATCAACAATGGAGGAGGTATACAGTCTGGACATCTTCTAAGGCATTTGATATTGTCATTATTCATTATTTTATCTGTTCTAATAGGTGTGTAGTGACATCCCATGGTGGTCTGGCTTTGCATTTCCCTAATGGCCAATAGGGTAATGCCTAAAAGAAGATGACTATTTCCTCACCAAAGATCTCATAGCCTAACCTAATATAGGGCCAAGGACAGAGGACTGACTTGAATACCATTCCTGAATTTTGGGGGCCTGTCCTTTTTCCAGGATTATAGCTCCTCTTCCAGGCAGAATGTCTCCTGTACAATTTTTTTTCCCATTTTTCCCAAACTCTGATGTAAAAATGAAAATGATTTACATGGGGATATAATTCTCTGTTTAGGCTGGAATGGAGCCTTGTAATTAGAGCTGCATATGACTTAAGTGGAGCCTGGTCTCTGCTTTTCATCCAATGAATTTTACTGTCACACACACACATGCATGCACACATATATATATGCAAAGGAAAACATTTAAAAACAAAATAAGACTAGAGGATTTTGGTAACTTTGCAAAGCATGCTTCTGTTATTAGATAAACATAGGATGATTTTAGATAAAATGGGAGTAGTATTTGTAGTTCTGTGACCCATTTTGTTTGAAACTGCTGTCCTGACATGAAAGCATGGCATGAAAATTGATAAAATGTTACACAGGGAGAAAATCCAGTGGGCAACAGAGAACAATCTCCAGAGTGTAGCCAACATAGAGGTTGCTGTGGAGGCTGGAGGTCCAGGGTTTGCACCTGCCTCCATTCACAGATTTTCTGCTTTAATCAGTTTTACATAGTGGATTTCAATAGTTTTAAAAGGTTATGTCTTTTTTTAAACTAAGAACTTTAAAGCCAATGGCTCATCTTTTTCTGTCCTTGTCAGGTGAAGAAACACAACACTTTCAGTAATTATCCCCAAGTCCAAGTGCTCAACACGAGGCAGAACTGGGCCTATGGAAGGGCTCTTTGCATTCATCTACTCCTCTCAGACAGTTAAACATGGGTTTCTGTGTGTGTGTGGAAACAATTTTCCAGTGGAAAAGTTGATACAAGGAAAAAATATCACTTTAAACTATGCTTAAATGGAATGGCGCACAACCACAAGTGAGGTTCATTGCTCCAAAAGGTATTAGGAAACTACATGAAACTTTTGTGAAAACAGGGAAATGAAATCATGCACATTGCTACCTTTATATTAATTTACTTCAAATTTTTGCAGAATGTGAATGTGTGAATGTAATTAGAAGAATAAATGAGCCAGTTCTCCTAAAAACTGGATTCTATAGGGAAAGGTATTGTATCTTTGCATCTACAGAATTGTCTCCTCTGCAATGCCAGCTTCATCACAATTACTGAGCACAGCACACTGTCTACAAGCAATTTGCTGAAAATAAGTTTGTCAAAATTAAATTTCCCAAATACAGCAAACTATCAAATTCACCAACATCACTGATGTACACTTATTTTTTTGTAAATCATAAGTGAATTTTAAGGCAATTCATATTTGGGTGGAATTCTTTTTAATGCCATTAAGGATAGCTGGAAATTTTAGTTGAATATTTTCAATTTTCTTAAATGGAGCCATTAAAATGATTGCTATTTGCTCACTCTGAGACTTGTTCATTGGTCTGGTGAATATAATATTTATCTAGAAATGCATGCACTGTCACTATTGTTCCAAATTTAATTAGATGCTCGAGTAGGGAATGAAATAAACATCACAAAAGGATACACATAAACAAAATCAAAATCAAACCAACACTGGCTGACAGATTATCTGATCAGAAAACCTGCTCAGATAATACTTTCCCATAACTGAGAGGAAAGGGTCCCCATTCTAGGGACATTTCTATGAAAATATCAAACAGTTAATGAAACCAAAAGACTGATCTGAGACACTTAGAGTGTCTTCAAGGAATATGGGTTGGAGGACAAAGGAATAGTCTTAATCAGGAAAATACATTGAAAAGAGTATAAAGTCAAAATTAAAATTTACTCCTTCTCTATGACCTCCCCATTGTAATTTCTATGAGATGATCACTGGGAAATGTTTTCTCCTGTGCAAACTTATTGAAATATTCTAAGTAATTAATATATATATACATGTGGCATCTATATTTCTATATTGATCTATATAGGATCATGGACCTCAGTCTTCTTCTATATCTCAATGTTTCAAGAGAACAAATATATAATGGACAAATTAATGAGCTATAATAGTAACTACATGTCTTTTTTATACATTTGTATTATTTGTAACATTGGCTATATACAATTACCCATCTTCCCCATTATAATAGTTGGTCACTTAGGCGATTCTTCTGCTCCACATGGTATCCACTCAGGATGCACGATGGAATACAGGTGGTGTCAGGTCAGGTTTCATAAGCCCTGGTGGCTTCACTCACTGGTCTGACACCTTAGAAAGAATGACTGGAAGGCTGGGCTCCCAAAGTACCATCAACTAGGCACCTGCCTTTGGCCCCACCAGGAGGGTGGTCAGATTTTTATATAGTGGTGCAGGCATCCCATAGTGGGCAAAATAAGAGCAAAAGAGGCCAACAATAGGTGTCATTGTTTGATAAAATTTACTCCATTAGGCACAAACCCCACGGCGGTGCCAGACTGGGCCTTTGGTATGCAGAAGGAGGAATCAGGGGGGTCCTCCAGGAAAGGGGCTGTGATTCCATTTCAGTTGGCTACATGGGTCTGATAAGTCTGGATCTGTGACTGACACAGGAACTCAGGTCCTGCCAATAGCTTCACCTGGTCTCTAGACTTGCTGAGAGTAGGGGCCTTGTAAGTCTGCCTGGTAAGTTAAGGGGAGTGGATTCCCTGTAAAAAAATGTCCCATGATTGTGTTAAAATGGTCCTCCCTGGGGATGAACTACCAGGACTAGTCTATCTGAAAGCTCAAAGAAAATGTTCTCCCCATTGCATCTTATCTTTTTATGTAAAAATCAGACCTTCTGAATTGTTTGCTCTTGGCCATCATCCTTGGAGGTTAAGCCAGCAGCGGATGGGTGTCTCTCTCCAATTTTTTATGTAAATAGAGGGCTTTGAAGTTTTATTGTTACTATTTTATTGCCTCTTCTTTATCCCCCTGGGATGAGAGAGGTAACTCAGGCCCCCATATTACTCAACAATCCTTTCTCCTTGTCTCTTTTTTCCACCTGTTGATGAACATTTTTATTTTTTCCAGTTTTTGGTGACTGTGTTATCAGCCAAAGGGGTGCTAATGTGAAATACCAAAAATGGGTTGGTCTTTCTAAAGGGTATTTATTTGAGGTAGAAGTCCACAGATACCAGGCCATAAAGCGTAAATTTCTTCTCACCAAAGTTCATTGCCACGTGTTGGAGCATGACAGCTGCTGTCCTTTGCCAGGGTTCAGGCTTCTTATGTTCCTCTCTTCCCGGGTCTGTAATTCTCTCTGGGCTTAGCTCTTCTGGTTCTTCCACAAGGTCAGCTGTAGACTCTCAGGCGAACGGCTCACTTCTCTTCTTCAGGGGCTTTTTCTCCAAAATCAAACCTGCTTCTCAAAAACTGCTTCAACTCTGTTCTTTGCCTTGCCTTTTATATTCGATTCCCCACCCACCAAGGGGTGAGGCTCAATGCCCTACTGACATGGACCAGTCAACACCCTAATCATAACTTAATCATGCCCAGATTAACAGATAAGTTTACAAGCATGACCCAATTATATTTTTGGAATTCATAATTATATCAAACTGCCCAACTGCAACATTGACTAAGAACAAGGCTGCTTCAATATTTTGTGTATAGGATTTTGTGTGAAAATAATTTCAATTCTCTTCAGTAAAAAGGTAGAAGTGGGGTTACAAGGTCATTTGGTAAGTTTATAAGAAACTGACGCTGTCTTCCAATCTGGCTGCATTGTTTTGTTTTGCATTAATGTGAACAAGGTTCTTATTTATGTCACTTTTTGGAATTCTCTTTTTTAAAAAACTAATCTCATAAGTGTGTAGTGTTTTCTCATTTTGGTTCAAATTTACACTTTCCTAAAAACTATTATGTTGAGCTTTTCTTCATATATCATTTCCCACCCATATCTTTAATGAGGTACTATTAAGCAGCTATTAAGTTGTTGGGCTCCTACCATCAGAATTGCCACAAGGCCCTGGTTTTATAGCCAATGTCACTTGCTCAGTGTCAGTGTCACCCATTGCCATTCATTCCCATTTGGGGAAGCACTAGAAACCACAGGGTATCCACTCTCAACTTCGAGGGCTCTTTGTTAGTTGTTCCTGGGGAGGATTCAAATCGACAGGACAACCAGTTGGGCTGGAAAGCTGAGGCAACACCCACAGAGCTCAGCAAGCCCTGGACCTTTCCCAGAGAGTGTTAGTTATTTGCAAGATCCAGATTATCAGACAAGAGCAGACAAAAGGCCTTATGTCCCCATGGTTGTGACCAACCCACCTGTTAACTGTGCTACTTATTCTGAATTGGTTAATTTGCATCTTAAATTTAGGTCTGTTGCAACAAAATGGGAAACCAGGGCCATGACACCTGAGTAAAGATAGAGTTACATGGAGAGGTTGAGTGGCCTGAGGGGTTGATAGGAAGTGTCATTGGCTCAGGGAGCTAAGCCAGAAATATGGGTGCACACAGGCAGAAACAAAGGGACCTCTGGGCTTGTGCCTTTATTGTGGTCTGGTTTGGAGCATAGAGATTGCTGGTGGGAGTCAAGGCTTGGTTATGTTAAAGCAAAAGCCTGAGGAAAGGGAAAAGAACTGGTATCCCAGAGTTCTGGGGTTGGTGAGCTTATTATGTGGGACCAGCCACAGGTTTTGGGTGAGATGTGTGGGCAGTGTGGATTTGAGCACTGGGGGATTCTGTGCCCCAGGGCTGGAAAGCTGCTTATTAACTAGGCCAAAGATCAGTTTAGGCAAGTGGCTTAGCTGAGGTTAGAATGGGTGCTGAGGGGAGCCCAGCAGTGACAGCCTCCTCACAGAACACTCTTGTCCTCAGTCACAGTGTCTCAGGAATATTTACAACCTTTCAGATTTTCCCATATCCTGCCTTGGAGCTTACCTTGGATTACTCAACATGAATAAAACACTGTTTTTGTCTTCCTTATTCTGGGTGCTGGCTGCTTCTCCATCTTTAAAGAAGGGGTTCTTAACCAGAGGTCTCTGAAGATTTCAGGGGGTCCATGAGCTTGAATTGAAATATTTAAAGACATACTGATGTGGAGTGTCATAAAACTATCTACTGCTAAATTCTGATAATGGGTCTGTGGTTTTCACCTGGCTGGTAAAGGGGTCCATGGAACAAAAAATGTTAGGAACCCCTGCTTTAAAGCTATGCTTACATATTGGCCCTTCAGAAAGTTTTCTGTTTTAGTCAGCCAAAGGGATGCTAATGCAAAATACCAGAGATTTGTTGGTCTTTTTAAAGGGTATTTATTTGGGGTAGAAGTCCACAGTTACCAGGCCATAAAGCACGTTTCTTTCCTCATCAAAGTCCTTTGCCATGTGTTGGAGCAAGACAGCTGCTGACATTTGCCACAGTTCAGACTTCTGGGGTTCCTCGCTTCCTCAGGCTGTGTTTCTCTCTGGGCTTAGCTCCTCTGGTTCCTCCACAAGGTCAGCTGTAGACTATTAGGCTGTCTAGGCTTTGCTTCTCTCCACAAGGCCAGCTGTGAACTCTCAGGCGAATGGCTCCTCTCTAACCTAGGGCCTTCTGTCCAACATCAAAACTCCAACATCAAAACTCCAACATCAAAACCCCATTTTGCCATGACTTTTACATTTTATTTCCCACCCACTAAGGGGTGGGGCTCAATGCCCTACTGACATGGACCAGTTAACACCCTAATCATAACTTAATCATGCCCAGATTAGCAGACCAGTTTATAAGCATAATCCAATATATATATTTTTGGAATTCATAATTACATCAGATTGCCCAAGGGCTACACTCCACCCTCTGAATTCCAAAAATACATTACAATACTCAAAAAACTTTAAATCAGTAACAATTCAAGTAAAAAGTCATATCATAGGCAGTTTAAAGAAATAGAGTTTGTCTTGGGATAAAGTCCTGTCTGCTATAGACCTCTGAAACTTAAAAAACCATTTAACTGCTTCCAATATACAAAAGGAAAGACAAAGGATAATCATTTCCATTACCATAAGAAGAAATTGGGATGTTAAACATGAGTCATGGATCCTCTACAGTTCAGTAAACCTGCAGGGCATCATCCTTTCGATTTCAAAGTCTGAGAGTCATTCTTAAGATGATGGTTTCTCCTTCTTGCAGCCAAATGGGAACCCACACTTTCCATAAGCTTCCCAAAGGGCCATTTTCTTGGATCCACCCTCATCAAGCATCTGGGTCTCAACCAAGCTCCAGACCTCACCCCCCAAGAGTGTTGGGGTGATTGCCACACTTTACCCAATATTTGGGTTACAGTCTTAGCCCCCCTAGTACAGTGAGGCGAAGACAACAATCCCCCTAAACTTTGGCATACAAGTTCAACCCTCTCAGAGCAATGGGTTGACCACTTGGCCTTCCCTAACCTTTGGCATACAGGCTCAACCCTCTGAGAGCAATGAGTTCACCACCTGGCCTTCTCTAATCCATTGAGGATCAGGAGCACCCCTCTCAGACCTATGGGGTGCTGACTTTAACCGTCCTAATCTTTGAGGAATGTGCTCTACCCTCCCTGTACCCGGTGGCAGCAAAACTCTTCCTGAACATTGGGTGGGGACATCCACCCTCTTCAACTGCTGGGGCAAACTCACCCTTTCTGTACACATGGGTGGGGGTCCTCTCTTGGCCAAAGGCGATGTCTTAATTCCAGATCTCAGCTTCCATGGGTTTCTTCTTAAAACTCTTTCTCCTTCAGTCTTTCCTTTTCATATCCTCTTTTGTCCAAGCTGACAGTGGTTTTGTTCATACAGCTCTCTCAAAAACTTTGTTGGTTTAGCCTGCAGGAAGCAGGGGTCCAAGCTGTCAGACAGTAAGGCTTTCCACAAGTCTTTCCAAGATAACTGCATCTTCAATTCTGATTTACAAGTTCCAGATTTAGTAAAGTCTTCAAATGGGGCACTTTCATTTGGCAAGTTGATTTCCAGAAACTTGGAAGTTCTGGAATCAGTTTCCCTTTTCTTTGTGCCCAAGAATTCAGTCCTTAGTGTATTTCACTCATCTAGCATTTTGCTATAAGCTGCAAGGAGAAGCCAAGCCACGTATTCCGAGTTTACCTTGGAAAGTTCTTCACCTAAATGCTCAGGTTCGCCATTTTCAAATTCTGCTTTCCATATAACACCAGGAGTTAATCTTGCTAAGTTCTCTGCAACTTTAAAATATGCATTGCCTTTCCTCCAGTTTCCAATACTAGTTTCATCATTTACTTCTAAGGCATCATAGAAAGTCTCTTTAGTGTCCATATTGTTATCAACAGTCTATTCAAAGCAATGTAGGCCTTTTCCATTAAGCATTTCACAATTCCTCAAAAAAAATATGCCTTACCCATTTATAAAAACCATTCCAACATTTTGGTAATTGCAAAAGCATTTCCCTACTCCTCAGTAGCAAATTCTGTTTTAGTCAGCCAAAGGGGTGCTAATGTAAAATACCAGAGATTGGTTGGTCTTTTTAAAGGGTATTTATTTGGGGTAGAAGTACACATTTACCAGGCCATAAAGCACTTTTCTTCCCTCATCAAAGTCCATTGCCATGTGTTGGAGCAAGACAGCTGCCGACGTTTGCCACTGTTCAGACTTCTTGGGTTCCTCTCTTCCTGGGGCTGCATTTCTCTCCGGGCATAGCTGTTATGTTTCTTCCACAAGGTCAGCTGTAGACTATTAGGCTATTTAGGCTTTGCTTCTCTCAACAAGGCCAGCTGCGAACTCTCAGGCGAATGGCTCGTGTCTATCCCGGGGTCTTATCTCCAACATCAAAACTGTTCTTTGCCATGCTCAATGCCCTTCTGACATGGCCCAGTTAACACCATAATCATAACTTAATCATGCACAGATTAGCAGACCAGTTTACAAGGATAATCCAATATATATATTTTTGGAATTCATAATTACATCAAATTGCCCAATGGCTACATCATCTATGAACATGTAACCTGGGATTCCCTGATATAACATATCACAATTCTCCAGTGTAGACATACTGGTGTGTTCACTGGTTCACCACCTCCCTCTGGTTCCCTAAGCAAGGATAATACCTGTTTTCCCACCTCTCTATTACCAGACCCTGTACATTGCCTGAAGCAGTTAAATTCCTTAATAAAACTTTGAATTCTGTATAGTCACCTGAAACACATAGAAAGAAATCTTGAAAATCTGAATATCTTTTGAATTATTGTCATGGTTCCCAGTATACCAAAAAGCTAATTGTAAAAATTCCTATTTGCTTCTGTTTATTTTCATTTATTCACTGTCTTAGGTAAAGCTGAAATAATATTGTGTTATGGAACTAACCTCTGCCATGCTGAGAAACAAATGTTCAAGTCTATGGAAGTTGCAGATTTGGGGTTCTGATTGAGGGGAGAAAATGGAAGCAAGAAGCACATTGTTTCCACACATTTCAAAGTGCTTATTTCCTTGAAATAAAACTTTAGGTATTCTGTTTGGTGAACTCCTGGTGAGATTTTTCTTTGGTTCTTTTAAAACATGCACTCAATCAAAATTCTACCTATCCATTCTTTCCATTTCCAGCAATTCTGCCATTGTCAGATTTCTAGGTTTTGTGATTTCTTTCTTTGAAATGCTTCATCTGTGAATTAACCACCTTTGATCTCAGGAAACAGTGACCCACAGGGCAGAGGGAGATACTGCCATCAATTTACATCAGATGGAAAGTGTTCATGCTAGATCCCAGGCAGTTGGGGCACATGCTCTGCTGGTGTGATGGTGCAGGAAGTCCCCTTCCCCAATTTTATCAAGTATAATTCAGTCCCCCATTGTTTCAGCCTGTTGTACCATGAATCCCCAAACCCTGTATTCAAACAGAAAATAATCTGTGTATCCTCTTCAATATTGAACATGTTCAGAATGCATTTCTTGCACAACTTATTTAAGTGACCTCAAAGAAGTCTTGGAAGGGTAGAAATATCCCCAAACTGTTGTCACAGGCAGGACTTAAGAATGGGGCAATCATAGCCTGAGGGTGGGGGAGGTAGTCCTATCAGTGGATATGCCCTGGAAGGAGGGGCAAGGTGAGAGACTCTGCCTCCAACCTCAGGGAACCAGAGATCCTCCCCCACTGTCTCCTCCCTCTTGTCCTGGGATTCTACCCTCCTCAGGCCCTGGATCTTGCAGTTCCTACTATAGGCCAGTTTTCCAAATATTTATTAGCCCCTGTGTGTTTCTTTATCTTCATATACTCTATTTTCTTGTGGGTCATTTGTGATTTTCTTACTGAGTTTAGATATTTTGTAAATTAATCCTTTATTTTTTCCTTTTTGTTGATTTCCCGCCCCCCCATCTGGTTTTGCTCTTTATTTTCTAGATGTTTGTTGCTGGTGTATAGCAATAATGTTGATTTTTTGTTGAGCTCATACCTAGAGACATGGCTGTATTCACTTAGAGATTATAATATTTGTAGATTGTGGTGGGTTTTCCATTCATGTAATAGCAGCATCCACAAATATCTGACATTTTTATTTCTTTCCAGTTGTCCTGTTGCCTGACTGCCCTTCCAGTACAAGGTAAAATAGAATTGGTGAGACCAGGCCTCTTTTTCCCTGGAATCAGAAGTAGACAAAGCTGATTTCCCAAAAATCCTGTAACAAGTATGGTAATTACCATAGGTTCATATTAGACAAGCTTAGTATGTTTAAGGAAGTTACCTTCTTTAATCTTGTGTTAAATTTACTTTTTCAAAAATTTCATATAATAAACTTATTTTTAGGGAACTTTTATATTACAAAAGAGTTACTTTGAAAGTAAAGAGGATTCCCATATACTCCATCCTCTCTCCCCTGGTTTTTACTTATTTTTCATTACCAATAATCTAAATAGAAATTCTGTACAAATTAAGCATTAGCTGTCTATTCTCTTCCCCAGTCAATCTATCCCCTGGTAACCTATTGTATTAGTCAGCTAAAGGGGTGCTGATGTAAAGTACCAGGAATCTTTTGGTTGTATAAGAGGTATTTATTTTGTAGCCCTAAAGAGTCCAACTCAAGGTTACTTCCTTACCAAACTCTGTTGCTATGTGTTGAAACAAGATGGCAGGTGATGTCTGTGTGGGTTCAGCCTTCCTTCTTCCTTTTAAGGCTCTGTGAGCCCAGCTTTTTCTGATCTCAGCTGTAGACTGGCACAAGCCTTGTCTCTTACCCGAGGGCTTATTTCTTTCTGGGCTTAGCTGCTCTGTTCTCTTTACAACGTCAGTTGTAAACTATCAGGCTCATCCCTCTTCCAGGGGCCTCTGCCATGTTTAATTAGCTATCTTCCCCTGTGTTGTTCTTCTCTGTGTGTCTACTTCCATGTAAGTGTTTTATCAGTCCACCACAGTGGCAGGGACTCAATGCTGAGTCACACTGTAATGGCATGGTTGAATCAGTGTCCTAATCTTGACATAATATAATCTGACATTTCAGCTGAATCTAATAAAATCAAAGGGTTATCACATCCAGAAGATCATACCAGTTTACAATCTCTTTTTGGAATTCATAAATAATCTCAACTGCCATGCCTATATTGTAGAGTCTATCTCTGGGAGTTTACTTTTTGTAATTAGCTCATAGCATTGAGGTCATATACTATGTGTCCTTTTGTACATTGCTTATTTCATTCAGCATGATATCCTTAAGATTCAGCCATGTGGTCTCTTGCATCACATCTTGTAGCATAGATAGAGACCCTAGCCTAAAATCCTTGTCCATTGCAACACAGGTAATCAAGCACAAACAAGTAATATAATATTCCAGAGAAACCACATGGGAGCCCAGTGACAGTCATGCTCTTATTACTTGCTCATACATGGAACACAGTGGCAGCAGGCCAGGGGATGCCCTGCCCTTATCACTTACAGAACCCATGGTGGCCAACTGCGGGTACTCAGCACCCTGCTCCCCACTGCCTAAAAGACACGGTCAGCTTTTATAAGGTTACAACAGTGGGACAAAGGTTACTAGTTAACAATTACCACACCTCCCGATAATTATAGCAGGTGTCCCTTTAATGCTTACATCCAAACCCCCTGTTTATGAGGGTCAGGTGGCTGGCCAGATAAACCTATCCTTATTCCAAGGCCTTGGGTACAGGGAAATGGCATTCCATCTTTATTTACCCTACATTCCACCTCAATGCTCTTTCCACTGTACAATCTGCCCATTAAATCTGCATTATCTCATCAGTTAGAGCATTAATACAGTATACCCCAAGTCCACAGCAACAATATCAGGCACCACAAAGCATGAAATCTATTGTATTCCGTACATGAAATATCACCCATAATCACATTTCACATAAGGTTTCACTAGTCCCATGTTACATTTTAAATTTTTTCTGCCACTAGTATCCACTGTCATATCCATGTAAGAGCTCTGGTAGTCACAAACGTCATAATGTGCTCTCACCATTTCCATTCATTTCCAAAGATTTACAAACAACCTTAATACAAAGCATACAGTCTATATTCCAATTCTTTATATGTCCAATATTGTCCTTTTGATCTTTGCTTCCTTGTTAGATCTCATCCAGGGTCATGCATTGACTTTGATGTCATCGTCTCTTTAGTCACTTTTTTTCCTTTTTATAGTGGGACAAACCTTTCCCATGTCCCCCAAGCAGAAACCCTACATTCATTTTGCATTAACTCCTGATCTCTCTGTCAATCCATTTTTTCAACAATTGCATGTAGTTTGTATATAGAACGATCCTTGCACACAGTGAACAATAATGCTATACAATTTGGGGGTACCACACATTTACCCCTTCTAAATTCTCTAAATTTCCTTTAGTAACATTAAGTGGGCTTAAGATTTCCCACCAATGGATCTGCATAGGCCAGTAACATGGGCAAATTACCTCATTCTTCCCAGTTTATATAGTTTGAGGCATAAGCAACAACACATCATTATTACTTCCCCTTCTGGCTCTGTCCTCCCAGGTCTGTGCACATGCCATTCCCTCTGCTTGGAAGGCTTCCAATCCCACCTGGCTTTCTGGGTACCTCTTCTGGGGAGCCTTCCTAGGTGTCCTCCTATGGGCTCTCAAACCCATCAGGCACTGGCCTTTTAACTTGGATTCTCAATGCCTGCATCAGTATGCTATTAGCATTTCAACTGGAGCAACTGCCACAGCTGATGGTGATTTCTTATCACCTTTTCATCCATAGCCCAAACTGAATGAGGTACTGTCCCATCTGGTAAACAGTCATTGGAGTGAGCATGATGCAGTTGGAACTGCTGGGCTAGCCACCACAAGGTCTGGTAGCCATGATGTCCACTTTTCCTGTGGAGCCACTCTGCCACTTCTCGGGTTTTACCTGCTCGTGAGTGTCCCACAGATCTTTTCCCCCATAGACAGTGTCCCACAAGAGTTCACTGTTCTTCCAGCACTGCATTCCACACCTGGATGGGAATGGCAGTCCTCAGAGTGACCAGATATTATTGGATTAGTCCCTTTACTTGCAACAGGACATAGTATGTTGTATAGAGTTACTTATCTAAAACCAAAAGGGCATCTGTTTAGAATGTTGCTTTTGCCACCAACCTTACCCAAAGCCAATATTGGTTCTGGCCACATCCAATTCACAGGGTAAGTCAGGGTCTACCCCTTTCCCCTAACTGCTTGAGCTCTTTTTACCTCTTAAAAGCAGCTTGCTAGGGGGGTTCCTCCTATTTCCATGCACAATTTTCCCTGATTAACACATGAGCACAAACAAATCATTAGAGACTACTACACAACATGGGGCTATGTAAATAACCCTGAGACAACACCTGAAAGGTCTGTGGTACATCTGGCCATATCCAGCCATTGCCTGCTGCTGCAGGAATCCAAAACTGCAACAGAATGAAGTTTCTCTTAACTTTTCATACACCTCCGAAATTCTTAACACATCAAATGAACTTACTTTGCTTCTACTTCTACACCCCCACAGTGATGATGTTAATTACCAGGGATTCTACTTCAGCAGCACAGAAAAAATGACTTTCTTAATTATTTTAAGATCTTCTCTTTTAATATGCAGATTGAGATGTCATCTGCACCTTTAAAAAACACATTCCTTATTTATTCAAGCCTTGTCTTACATATTTCCACCCTGATTTTATGACTCAGCTTTAACCCCCAAAATTCTTTTGCCTGCACCTTCTGTACTTTCTGTATCCTGTTTGGAACAGACAAACACAAAAAGAGTTGCAACACAACAACAGACTAATTTGACTCATAACTCTTACTACTCTGGTATGGCTGTTTCCAAATTCTCCCTCCTTCCCCATCTGATTTTCACTGCTTTCAAGATCTTCTTTGGAATCAGTGTTGCTTGTAATAGGCAAGCTCATTATCAGGAACACTTTTAAATTCTGGGTCATAACAGGCCAGATATGTTCTTCCTCCTCATTGTTGGCTGAGTCTGAGTCAAAAATGGGATTCCACATCTGGGGCTCCCACACTTTCTGTTCTGTCAGCCAGTAAATCTGTGCTTCAGTAAACTTTCTCCCCTTTAGGGGTGAGTAAACGTTCTCCCCTTTAGGGTTGTATAACAGCATACCAAAGTCTGCACTTGCTCCTGTGTCTCCTACAACTTTTTTGTGATACTTTCTTTCTGACTAGCCTAAGCTCTCTTCCAAGCTCCTCTTTTACCCAGCAGGCATGGGATTCAGCAGCCCTTTTTATTGGAGCAATTTCCTAAGGTGGCTAACAAGGTCCAAGTGGTGGCTGCAGCCATGGCCCAATGCTCTTTCTTTTTCATGAAGACATCTACATTCTTTTCTCTCTGTACTAAATTCTTCTCTAACTGTCCTAACCCTGCAGGCATAAACAGGGCATCCCCCAAGTCACAGTCACATACAGGACCCCAAATCTGATTTCCTAGGCACAAGCAGATTGACAAGGTTAAACACAACCGCATAGAGTAATAGGGCCATCTCAGGTTTTCCCTCCACAGACTCCCCAATAAAGGGCAAGATTCCCTTCTCAGACATCCCAATAAAGGGTGAGATTCCCATTGTAGACCTCCCAATAAAAGGACTGCCATGCTGGCCATGGCTCTTACACCATTTGGAGACTCTGGAATATCCTGCTGACAAGAATATCCTGTCTACTATGAAATATCTTGCCAACTACATCAATTGCCATGCAGGTAGAGACCCTGGTCTGCCATCTATGCCCATTGTATTGCTGATGGTCAGGTCCAAACAAATAATTTGATATTCCAGAGAAACCATAGGAGAGCCCAGTGATGGTCATGTCTTTATTACTTACTCATACTCAGAACCAAGGGGTGGCAGGCTGGGGGAAACTCTGCCCTTATATCACATCTCTTTTTATCATTTATTGCCTATTACTTATCATTGGGGATCTGAGGCTCTTCTCACTCTCTCAGAGAACATGCGTGCAGTTTCACATGATGCTTCCTCATGTGGGTACATTTTTACTAGTCTTTCTGGGCCATCTAAGGACACTCAGTCCATCTTCATCCTGGGAAATACTTTTGTGTTGACCCTTTAAGTCTGCCTTATCACCTTTCCTTCTCTCCTCCAAAAACTGTGACCACACTTATTGTGGAGATTAATGTCATAGTGTTTATATGATTCAAGACACTGAAAATTGTAGAGAATAAAAAACATATTATGATCCTATGGTGCTTTGAAGTTGTATGTATGTCAGAGTTCTGAAATCTGCAAGACTGAAAGGTCATCCATCCCTGTGGGTGTGAACCCATTGTAAGTAGATAAGACATTTTGATGAGGCTACTTCAGTTAAGGTGTACTCTCCTCAATCAGGATGGGTCTTAATACTATTCCTGGAATCCCCTATAAGGAATAGAAAGAGAGAGAGAGAGAGAGAGAGAGAGAGAGAGAGAGAGAGAGAGAGAGAGGAGAAAGCAAAGCCGTGGAAGTAAGAAGTTAAAAACAATGAAACCATTTCATGGTATCTTATGTCAATCAGCCAATCATCACTTCCCCACTTACAGAATGCAGTTGTGACATGCAGGTTGGGTGGGGACTCTGCCCTTATATAAATGAGCTGTTATTCACTTCCTTACTTACAGAACCCAATGGTGGCCTGCCAGCTGGGGGCAGGTCTGCTCTTCTATCAATCAGTAGATCATCTCTTCCTTACTTACAGAACCCAGTGGTGGCCTGCCATGCTGGGGGCAGTTCAGCCCATCTCTCAATCAGCCAATTAAACATTGCTTCCTTCCCTACAGCAGCCAGTGGTGCCTGCTTGCTGTAGGCAGCTAGGCCCTTATGTCAAACAGCCAATCATCACTTCCTTACATACAGAATCCAGAGGTGACCTGCTGGCTGGGGGTAAATCTGCCTTTATATCAATCAGTCCATTATCATTTCCTTTCTTACAGAACCCAGCAGTGGCCTGCCAGCAGGAAGCAGCTATGCCCATATATCAATCAACTGATCATCATTTCCTTACTTACAGGACCCAATGGTGGCCTGCCACCTGGGGGCAGTTTTACCCTTATATCAATCAGCCCATCTTCACTTCCTTACTTAGAGAAGCCAGTGGTGGCCTGCAGGCTGGGGGCAGCTCTGGCCTTATGTCAAACAGCTAATCATCACTTCCTCACTTAGAGAACCAAGTGGTTGCCTGCAGGCTGAGACTGGCTCTGCCCTTATGTCAATCAGCAGATCATCACTTCCTCCCTTACAAAACCCAGGGATGGCCTGTGGGCTGGGGGCAGCTCTGCCCTCATATCAATCAGCCAATCATCACTTCCTTCCTTACAGAACCCAGTGGTGGCCTTATGACTGGGGGCAGCTCTGCCCTTATAACAATCAACCCATCATCACTTCCTTACATTCAGAATCCAGAGGTGGCCTTCCAGCTGGGGGCACCTCTGCCTCTATCAATCAGCCAATCATCACTTCATCACTTATAGGACCCAGTTGTGAAGTGCTGGCTGCTGGGGGCCTCTGCCTTTATATAAATCAGCTGATCATCACTTCCTTAATTATAGTAACCAGTGGTGGCCAACCAGCAGGGGGCAGCTCTGTCCTTCTATAAATTAGCCAATCATTACTTCCTTTCTTATAGAACCCAGTGGTTGCCTGCTGCCTGGGGTCAGCTCTGCCTTTCTATCCATCAGCAAATCATCACATCCTTTCTTACAGAACCCAGCAGAGGTGTGCTGGCTGGTGGCAGCTCTGCCCTTCTATCCATCTGCCTATGTTTCCTTTCTTACTTTCAGAAGCCAGGGGTTGTCTGCCAGGTGGGGGGAGCTCTTGCCTTATATCAATCAGTCAATCATCATTTCCTTTCATACAGAAGCCAGTTTTGGCCTGCCAGCTGTGGGCAGCTCTGCCTTTCTATTAATCAGCTGAAAAATCATCACTTCCTTACTTGCAGAACCCAGTTGTGACATGCCAGCTGGTAGGGGCTCTGCTCTTATATAAGTCTGCCGATCATCACTTCCTTCCTTACAGAACCCAGCTGTGGACTGCTGGCTGGGGGCAGATTAGCTCTTTTAACAATCAGCTGATCAGACATTGCTTCCTTTGTTACAGCAGCCAGAGGTGGTCTTCCGGCTAGGGAAAGCTCACCCCTTCTATCAAGGAGCCTAACAAACATCACTTCCTTACATACAGAACCCAGCGGTGGCCTGTCAAATGGGTGAGGATCAGCCCCTGTGTCAATCAGCCAATCATCACTTACTTACTGAACCAGTTGTGACTTGCCTTCTGGGGGTCACTGCCCTTATATAAATCAGCTGATCATCACTTCCTTACTTACAGAACCCAATGGTGGCCTGCCAGCTAGGGGCAGCTCTACCCTTATATCAATCAACACATTATCACTTCCTTACTTACAGAACCCAGCAGTGGCCTGCTGGCTGTGGGCAGCTCAGCCCTTCTATCAATCAGCCAATCAATCATTGCTTCTTTCCTTCAAGCAGTCAGCAGTGGCCTATCGGCTGGGGGCAGTTCAACCCTTCTATAAATCAGCTGAAAAATCATCACTTCCTTACTTACAGAACCCAGAGGTGGCCTGCTGGCTGGGGCTGGCTCGGGCCTTATGTCAATCAGCCAATCATCACTTCCTAACTCACAGATCCCAGTTGTGACATGCCAGCTGGTGGTTGCTGTGCCCTTATATAAGTCAGCCAACCATTCCTTCCTTACTTACAGAACTCAAGGATTGCCTGCCAGCTGGGTGCAGTTCTGCCCTTGTACCAATCAAAACATCATCACTTCATTACTTACAGATCCCAGTAGTGGCCTGCCAGCTGGGAGCACCTCAACTCTTCTATCAATCAGCCCATCAATCATCACTTCCTTCCTTACAGCATCCAGCCAAGGCCTGCTGGCTGGGGGCAGCTCAACTGTTCTATCAATGAGCTGATCAGTTGTCGTTTCCTTCATTGCAGCAGCCAGAGGTGGCCTGTCAGCTGAGGGAAGCTCAGCCATTCTATAAATCAGTCAATAAATCAGTGCTTCCTTCCTTACAGAAATGAGTGGTGGCCTACCGGCTGTGGGAAGCTCAGCCCTTCTGTCAATCAGCAGATCAATCATCCCTTGCTTCATTCCTTACAGAAACGAGAAGTGGCAGCACTGCTATTATATCAATCATCCCATCATCACTTCCTAACTTACAGAACCCAGTGGTGTCTTGCTGGCTGGGATTGGCTCTGCCTTTACGTCAATAAGCTAATCATCATCTTTCTCACTTACAGAAAGAAATGGTGGCCCACCCTCTGGCTGTAGCACTGCCCTCAGGTCAATCAGGCAATCATCATTCCTTACCTACAAAACCCAGTGGTGGCCTGCTGGCTGAGGGTGACTGCCCTTATGTCAATCAGCCCATCATCACTTCCTCACTTAAAGGACCAGTTGTGAAGTGCTGGCTGGGGTGGTCTCTGCCCTTATATAAATCAGCTGATCATCACTTCCTTACTTACAGTACCCGGTGGTGGCCTGCTAGCTGGGGGAGCTATGCCGTTCAATCAATCAGCCCATCATCCCTTCTTTTCTTATAGAACACAGTTGTTGACTGCCAGCTTGGTTCAGCTCTGCATAATCAGCCCATCAAACCTTCTTTCTTACAGACTCCAGTGGTAGCCTGCTGGCTGGAAGCAGCTCTGCCCTTCTGTCTATCAGCCCATCTTCCGTTCCTTACTTACAGAGCTAGCAGTGGTCTGCTGGCTGGGGGCAGATCTTCCCTTATATCAATCAGCTGTTCATCACTTACTTACTTACAGAACCCAGTGGTGTCCTGCCGGCTGTGGGCAGTTTGGCCCTTCTAGCAATCATCTGATCAATCATCACTTCCTTACAGCAGCTCAGCCCTTCTATCAATCAGTTGAAAACTCATCACTTCCTTATTTCCAGAACCCAGCGGTGGCCTGCTGGCTTGTTGCAGCCCTGTCCTTATATCAATCAGCCAATCATCACTTCCTTAGTTACAGATACTGTTGTACTCTAGCTCCAAAATTAGCCTACCCAAAGTAACTTAGAGAAGAAAACTTTCTATTGTTCCCTGAGTGTCCTATCTTGGAAGCACATAACCTCCCCTCCCTTGAGAGACCTTGCAAAAACATCTCAA